>JAQZBX010018347.1:0-34715 GCA_029593785.1 Cabassous unicinctus | reverse complement strand
ACAAGGAGGCCCTGGGAAGCGAACCCGGGGCCTCACACATGGTAAACGGGGGCTCTATCGGTTGAGCCACACCCGCTTCCTGTTGTGAGGGCTTGCTGCATCAGCCCACTAGGCTGCGCGGGCCGGCCTGCCCTCACAAGGAGGCCCCGGGAAGCGAACCCGGGGCCTCCCATATGGTAAACAGGTATCGACTGAGCCACTCCCGCTTCCCATCCCACAGATTCTTAATTATTTACTTTAGAATACCCCACTTACTTTGAATTTTGCCCTCCCCACTTTAAACATTCTCTTGATCCATAGAGCTTTCAAATCCATTGAACTCACAAATTCTTAATCACTTATTTTCTCTTCACGTGAGCCAGCAGAATTTCCATGGTCTGTCATTGTAATCACTTTATTGCCCCTTCCCCTCTACTCTTCTTCCCTGTCAAAAACACCATTGGCTAAACACAGGTTCAGCTGCATTGCTGGAGAAAAGTCATAAATCTGGGCTGCTGAATTCACTTTCAATTCATGATGACATATATGAGGAGGTCTCTCATCATTGCCAAACAGACCAGCTACACTTCACTAGGAAATTTGCTCTTCCAGTTCCAAGATGACTTATTCAGGCTTTCTCTTCTCTTCCCAAGTCTCACAGAACCACCCATTTTCAGATAATGACCTCATCTCATGCTTCAAAGAGAATACAAGAAATTTTGCATCAATGAGTAATACCCTCATTTTCCATCACTAAATTTACAAACCTACCAGCTCTCTACCCAGGCTCTCTATCGTCTTTCCTGAGAAAATGGGAAAATTCCGTGGATATCTTTTTATCAGACTCATCCTGACACTTGCGCAATGATATGATTGCCATATTTAGAAAATAAAATTTTAAAACATCCAGTTAAAGTTGAATTCCAGACAAACAATGCACATTAGAATATGTATGTCCCATGAAATATTTGGGAAATAGTTATACTAAAAATTATTTATGATTTATCTGAAATTCAAATTTAACTGGACATTCTGTACTTTATCTGGCAATCCTATATACTGGATCCCATTACCTCATGCTATGGGTTGAATTGTGTCCTCGAAAAAAGATATTCACATCCTCACCCCTGGTCCTGCAATGAGCCCTTATTTGGAAACACGGTCTTTGAAGATGTGATCAACTATGACTGGTGTCCTTCTAAGAAGGGGAGAATTGTTCACATGCAGACAGATGAAAGGAGAACACCATGTGACAACTGAGGCAGGGAACACCAAGGATTGCTGGCCACTGCCAGAAGTCAGGAGACAGGAGTGGAACAGACACTTCCCTGGGACTTCAGAGGAAGCATTGCCATTCTGGCACCTTCTAGCCTTTAGAACTTCAAGACATTAAATTCTGTTCAAGTCACCTGGTTTATATTACTTGGTTACGGCAGCCCTAGAAAATTAAGGCACCTTTTAAAGACTTTCTACCATGGTTACCTGCTGTTTCTTACAAAATAAACTCTCTTCCTCTCCCTCTCTCAGCTGCTGCTGCTGCTGTATTCTCTAATTAGACCCAATTGTCCATCATTTCCCACTCTCCACAAACCCTTCTTCTGGGCACACCAGGACTCTCAGTCTGTGATCACGAGGATCCCAAAAGCCTTAGAGTTTAGGTTTTCTGCACAGTGTTGCCTTAACTGGTAGTGCCTTCAAAGTCTCCCTTGGTCTGTGTGTGTGTGTTTAATCGTTCCCATTAGTATAAAAACATACTCTAGTACCGAACTTTAAAAGAATCACTTGATACTACATCGCTTTCTGACAAATGACCCCATTTTTTTTTCTTGCCATCTGCAACTATCATCTAACCCCCTGCAGATTACACTAACAGTTCACACATTTTCATCTTCTGTTCACTCTGAAGCCTGCTTCATTCTGGCTTCCATCCAACAAAACCGCGCTCATCAAAATAACTAACTGCATTCATATTGCCAAATTAAGCAGAAATATTTCTGGTTTCATCTTACTTCTTAGCAGTAAACATAGTTGATTCTCCTTCTTTTTGAAGTTTCTTGAAATACCTTCCTCACCTGAAGTCCATAAACACCACACTTACTTTGAATATATGTTGATGGTTGGCAATTTTATATTTTAACCCAGACCTCAACCTTGAGTTTTAGAATGCATATACAACCTCCAAAATCTGTAACTGCCATATTTTTAGGTCGATATATGGACAACTGGAGGCAAAACAACATTTCCCAACCTGTCTTGCAAATATGCACAGCATAACCATTTGGCTAATAAGAGAAATTGCTGAATGCAGATTCTAGGAAGTGTCCTTATAGAATATGGGCATGCCTTCTTCTGTCTTTATACTGCCTGAAGTTTTGAATGCACTTTGAGATGAAACAAGCATCTTGGATCATGAGATGCAAGCTGAGGGCTGAAGATTGTGAAGCAAACATCTAAAAAAAAGCCTGGACCCCTGATCTTTGTTGGTTAACATATGGCCTCAAAAGCCACTGATGTTTGATCTCTGCAGGTTCTGGCCACTGATTGTATCTCCAGCTTCATTTCATGTCCTTCTTATCGCTCACTGCATTTCAATGCCATGTTTTCCTCTCTCTTCCTAGACTAGGTCAAGCCTGTTATCACTGCAGGGCATTTGCATATAATATTGTCTCTGATTGGACCCCGTCTTCAACTATTCTCAAAGCTGGCTCTTATATGCCCTATGTCTCTTCTAATATTCCCTGTCAAAGAAGGCCTCCCTGACAATCCTACTTAAGTAGCTGCCCTACTTTGTTAATTTCCTATATCTCCTCACCCTATATTCCTCTTCAGAGTACTTAACAGAATCTAAAATCACCTTATTTCTTTGTTTACTTGTTTACATACTCTTCCTTCCACTATGAGGTAAAACCAATGGGCACAGGAATTTTGCCCTTCTTATTTTCTGCTCTACCTCTGGCTCTGAGAATAATTCCTAACACATAGTGAGTGCTCATTCAACCTGTGTGCTTAATGGATGAATGTCAAATCTCACTCCAACAAGAAGTGTCATTGGAACACTTTATTTAGAGCCCTGGCTGTAGCAGATGTCACCTGAAGCAGACTTTCCAACCTTTCTACATCATGACCCACAGAGAAAATGATAACACTTACACTGAGGTAAACGACTGAAGATGTTCATACATGGAGGTGACTGCTCAGCATCCCTTTCAAGCCTGGCCATCTGGCTGCCCAGGAGTTAAGGAGATCAATAGCTCATACACTATTGTGGACCCATTCCCTGACCACTAATTTCACTTATCCTGGTTGGAAGCTGGCCCTGAATATACCCAGATTTGCAATATTGAGGCAGATGGTCTAGTTCTGTAATGCCATCAGCAATTGCACCCACAGGTTTCTCTGGACAAATGATAATTGTGCCAGTGAAAATGCCCCTTAGACCAGAAATCCAACAAATGCCCTCTATCTGGTTGGCAAGGCATGTTATTTTGATACATACTTAGGTGGGTGGGTCACAAACCCTGTAGGGTACATAAACTATTGCAGTTCATTCCTTCTGCACCCTCTTCTTTGGTGTTCAAGTTAGACTAAAGGCATTTCAGCCTCTGAGACTCCAGTCAGATATTGATAGAAATCAAACTCTTCAGTATGACATTTTCAGCCAGGCTACCCACACAATTTAGAGGAAAGGTTATATTAACTATTTCTAAGTGGTACTTGGGTACTTGATTTACAAAATTCTGATTATTCAATTTAAATGTGTGTGTATATATATATATATATATATATTCTTATCACTAATAGAATTTATGCAACGAAAGCATTAAATAAGTGAAAGACAAGTAGTTCTGGTAGTAATCTATATTTGGGTTTTAAAAATAAGGAATTAGAGCAATTATAATAACTCAAACAAAAAAATAGGAACTCAATAATGCACATACATCAAAGATATTCTGAATGGACCTGTATAGTGGTCCTCAACATTAGAACCACCTGGGGAGATTTTTTAACTATACTGAAACCTGGGTCCCATACCAGACCAACTAAATCAGAATCTCTGGTAGTAGGTTCCCTGTAGCGCATAGTTTCAAAAATTCTCATGCATAGCCAAGGGGAGAACCACTGGTATGGTGGTTCCCAAACTTACAATGCCTCAGAATCACATGCTACAAAAACAGATTGCTGGACCCCATCCCAAGAGTTTCTGATTCACTTATTTCTGGGGCCCAAGGATTTGCATTTCTGATGAATTCCCAGGGAGAGGTTATACTGTTGGTCCAGGGTCTGCAGAAACTTCTAATATTTTGGGAACTGCTCCATTCAATAGAGCAGATTAATGTGGTTAAAAGCACTGGCAGTGAGACTTGGTCTCCTCTGTTGAGACTGAAAACTTAATACTATGGGCTGCTAAACTAAGAAAAGGGAGGTAGGGAAAGTCCAGAATTTCTTAAAAATGTTCTTAAAGCATTTCGTTTTCCATTTCCTTTCCTTGACCAGAGGTGAACGTTCACCACACATCAAGTATTTACACTTAAAAAATATAGAATATTCCAGAATGTTCAGAACTCTTGATCTGGAATGCACAGATTGGTGGATGCCAGAATAAATAATATAGAGACAAATACAAAAAGGAAGAGAGGGAGAATGGATAAATCCAATGTGAGGGAAGAAAGTGTGACAGAATATTTCTTCAGATACCTAAACCTAGCAAGGAATTTCCCAAAGGTTAAATATAGTAAAAATGATTACTTGAAAAAAAAATTTTTTTAAAGGAATGCATGGAAAAATTCTGTGTTTGGCCAAGATGGAGTAATAGGGACTGGATTTCCTCTCGATAGAGAAATAAAGAACAAAAACAAACTGAAAAAAAATAAACGAACCTATAGTTTTCAAGACAGTAGAAACTGGACAACAAAGATCCGTGGGAAACAAGATAGGAAACAAAATGAAGTTGGCCTTGCAATTGTCTCAGCTTACTGCTTTTAGAGCTTTTCCAGACCAGGGAGCACAAAGTGGGAACCCGAGCGGAACCCGGTATTCTCTCTGAGTTGATGAGGCTGAATTGGGAGTCTGGAGAAACCAAAGTGGCCAGGAGAGAATACTAGAGAGGAAACAGCTGCAAAGAGAAAGAAATACAGAGATCTTCAGAGTTTACACCCCAAGTATTCAGTAGATACCTGATCAGTGCATGTGAGGAAACTAGCCAAGGCCAGGAGAAGATCCACCTGAATGGCACCCTCACAGAGCTGAGCTTAGTACCTGTTCCCCACAGACACACTGCAAAACCTCATAATTCACTGGACATTGGGAAGAGTACTCAGAAGGGTCTTGCCTCAGTAGGAGGCAAAATTTTAATGCTAGAATACAGCTCAAGAGTATGTACAGGAATACATAAGTATCCATCCCACAACAATGGAAAAAGTCGCAATGCCTCACTTCCCATAAAAAATTAACAGGCAAAGAAGCAAAAAAATATAATAGGTAAATGAGAAAGAGAAAATCAGTCTGGAAATTGACCCAGAACTGACAAAGATGTTAGAATTAGCAGACAGCATTAAAATAGTTATTATGACTATCTTCCTTATGTTTAAAAGGGTAGAGGCAACACTGAGCATATTATGTAGATACATGGAAGCTATAAAAAGGATCAGAATCTAACTTCAAGAGTTGAAAGCTTCACTATCTGAGATGACTAATACAGGAAAAGGGATTAGTGGAAGATTAGGCATTGTATAAGACAGGTTTAGTGATTTGGAAGACAGTCATAGAAGCTACCCAAATGTAACACAGAGGAGAACACGAATTTTTAAAATGAGCAGAGGATCAATGAGCTGTGAGCCAAATTCAAGTGGACTAACACAGGAAAAACTGATGTCCCCAAAACAGAGGATAGAAGGGGGAAAGCAGAAAAAAATATTTGAATAATGGTTGAAAAAATTTCTAAAGTCCATGAAAACTATAATCCCAGAGACCCAAACACAAGAAAATGAAAAAGAAAAGCACACTAAGGAATTTCATAATCAAATTGCTTAGAACTGGTATGAAAAATAAAATTATAAAAGCAGAAGATACTTTCTGTATAAAGGAACAACAAAAAGGAAATAAGACTTTTCACTGGAAACAATGCAAAAGAGAAGCCAGCAGGCCATCTTATAGAACTGAAAGAAAAGCCTGTCAACCTAGAATTTTATATGCAGTGAGTAGATATTTCAAAAACAAAGGCAAAATCATGACTTTCCAGACATAGAAAGCTGAAAAATGAACTAACAGAAGACCCACACTATAAGAAATATAAAAAGAAGTCCTTCAAGCAAAAGGAAAATGACACCAGAGGTAAATATGAAACTACACAAAGATCACTGAAAATGGTAACTAAGAAGGTAGAATATAGGATCTTTCACTATCACTCAAATCTCTTTACAAGATAAATTGATTGTTTAAACCAAAATCATAGCAAAGATGGTGTGGAATTTATAACATACATAAAAGTAAAATGTATAACAATAATAGCACAATGGCCAGCAGGGGAAGAATGGAAGTATACTAGTGTAAGGAAATTATACCAATGTGAAGTGGCATAATATCACTTAATGGTAGACTGTGATTAGTGAAAGATGCATAGTATAAATCCAAAAGCAACCATGAGATCAGTGAGATCAAAGACCTATAACTGTGATGCCAACAAAGGAGATAAAATGAAATCATAAAAATACTTCAATCCAAAAGAATGTAGAAAAAAAGGGAAAAGAAACAAAAAACATATGACTAATAGCAAATAGCAGATGATAAATTTGTACCTAATCATATCAATAATCACATTAAATGTAAGTTGTCTAAACACCATAATTAAAACACAGAAATTGTCAGAATGGATTAAAAAAAAAAAACCAAACTCAATTGTGGTAGGCTGAGTTATATACTCTGACAAATGCATGTTCTTATTCTTACTCTGTGTCCCTATGGGTGTGAACCCATTGTAAATAGGGCCTTTTGAAGATGTTGTTTTTAGTTAAGGTGTAGCAAACTGAACCAGGGTGGGCCTTAATCCAGATTACTGGAGGCCTTAAAAAGAGAAACTGGAAGTCACAGAAGCCCAATAGGCGAGGACATTGCTGGGTGATGAGGCAGAAATACAAACCAAGGAAGCCCAAAGACTGCTGGCAGACAGCAGAATTCTACAGATTTTCAGGAGAAAGCAAACCTTGATGATGTCTTGATTTAGGACTTCTTCTAGCATCAAAACTTTTAAGCCAATAAAGTTCTGTTAATAAGCCAAGTATTTATCAGCCTGGCAAACTAAGACACCAACTATATTCTGCCTACAAAAAATGCACATTAAATACAAAGACACAACAAAATTAAATGATAGAAAAATTTGTGTCATCTTAATGCTAACTGAAAGAAAGGTGGGCTGGCTATATCATGATCAAAGTAGATTTCAAAGCAAAGGAGATTACCAGGGATAAAGAAGAACAATTCATAATGATAAAGGAGTCAATTTATCAAGAGAACACAGCAATCCTAAATGTTTATATCCTCTAATAACAGAGCTTCAAAATACTGATAGAAATATAAAGAAAAATAGACAAATCCACAATTATACTAGAAGATGGAAATATCAATCTCTCAATATTTGATAGAACTATGAGACAGAAAATCAACAAAGATATTGAATGCCTGAACAAAACTATCCATCAAATTGGCCTAAGCAATCTTTATAAAACACTCCACACAACAAGAGAATACACATTCTCGTCATGCAGACATGGAACATTAACCAAGATGAAGCATAGTTATGGGCCATAGAACAAGCTCCAGTAAATTCAAAAGGATGGAATCATACAAAATATGTTCTCTGACCCATAAATGAAGTTAGAAATTAATAACAGAAAGATCTCTGGAAAACCCACAAATAATTGGAAAATAAATAGTATACTTAAAAATAATCATGGGTCAGGGAAAAAACCAAAAGGGAAATAAAATGAAAATGAAAGCACAACATATCAAAATGTGTGGGTTGACACTAACCAAAACTTAGTAAAAAATTCAGAGCACTAAATGAATGATTTTGAAAATATGTGTACCCACCAACTTGTGAAAACTTTTAAAAATTGTATAATTTTCTATAGATTTAATATGTTTCTCTGTTCACAAGAATACCTATGTATAGTAGAGTTTTGTCTTATCCTTTCCATTCCTTGTTAGTTTTATTTCTTTGTCTTGCTTTCCTATGCTGGTTAGGTTATCCAGTATAATATTGAATAACAACTGTAATAGCCAGCCTATGTTTTTTATTCCCAATTTCAAATGGAACATTTTTAATATGTCATCTTTAAGGAGGTATGATGCTTTTGCTAGTTTGTTTTTCTCTTTATCAAGTTAAGGAAATATCTTTGAAAATCTAGTTCGCTGAGAATTTTTAACAAGAAATGATGCTAATTTTATCAAACACAGAGGACATATTTTTCATCAATTCTGGACAACCAGCAGCAATCATCTCTTTGAATATTGCTTCTCTGCCTATCCCACCAAGCATTTACTCTGTATCTCCTCTTACATGTATTTTGCGGCCTCTCAACTGATTTTTAAAATTATTTCTCCTATTTTTAATCTCTTTCTCCTTAAGCTGCATTCTTGGTAGATTTGGTAAATTTCTTACTGCTGACTGTTTTTATGAATACAGTTCCTTCACTTGAGAATTATAAACATATTTTTTCAAAATGTTTGTCCAGTTGTTCCATGAAATAAATTTCAGCTGTGCTAAATTAATGTTCCAATTGTTGATTCTGTTGCATTTCTCTCTTAGCAGGTGTAACAGTTTGATATTATTTATGAATTCCAAAAAACATATTTGATTATGTTTGTATACTGGTCTGTTTCTCAGGGTGTGATACCCTTTCATTGTATTAGATTCAGCTGAGATGTCTGATTAAATTACATTAAGATTAGGGCTTTGATTTGACCACATCAGTAGAGTGTAACAATCCCTGCCCTCTTGGTGGGCTATATTCAGAGAAGTAGATACACAGAGAAGAACACAGAGGAAGAGAGACAGCCCCATAGACATGGTAGAGGCCCTGGGAAGAGAGGTGAGCCTGATAGTTTGCAGCTGAAGAGAACAGAGCAGCTGAGAAGCCTGAGAGATGAGCCTTATGCCAAACTACAACTGAGATTGGAAGAAGCTGGGACCACAGAGCCTTAAGAAGAAGAAGGAAGGCTAAACCCTCACAGACATCACCCACCATCTTGCTTCAACACGTGGCAAATGACTTTGGGTGAGAAAGTACTTCTTATGGTACCTTGAGTTGGACTCTTTAGACCCTGGTGACTGTAAGTTTCTACCCCAAATAAATACCCTTTATAAAAGCCAACAGATTTCTGGTACTTTGCTTCAGCACCCCTTGTGGCTAATACAGCATTAGATTTCATCCTGCATGCTCATTCTGAGTTGAAGAATTTTTGTTTTCTGTGTCTTTTGTTCTGTGTGTGTGTGTGTGTGTGTGTGTGTGTGTGTGTGTCTACCACACTGGTGATTTTGTGTCCCCTTCCTGAGTTCCCTTCAGTAGACATCCAGGTTTTATAAACAGTGGTTTGGGGCTCTGCCCCTACAGCGATACATTAACCTTCATAGGCCAGCAGTGACTATTTCAGTTCCTAGAAATGGGCCAGGACTCCCCACCCCTAGGCCCCACCCCCACTCTCCAGGTGTGTTGCTTCCTTTATGCTGTAGCCTTAGGAAACAGCAGGTTTATTCAGCCTCTTTATAGCAATTGGGGGGGCCTCCTTCTCTGGTTTCAAGAGTGACCACCATTTCTTAAAAAACAATGTTTTCCCTTGTTATCTACAGTACCATTCTGTCTTGAATTCACTTTAAACTATTTAAAAAAGAAATCTGATTATAGGCATTGTCTTGCATAAAGATTCTCTATCACTCTGATGTTTTAAGATAAAAACTACACTATTTAAGGTGATAGCAACATTTTTTTTTCATATTTTTATTTTAAAAGACTCTAAATTTCTTCCCACTTTCATTTTTTTTAAATATATAGTTTTATTTTTTTAAAGTTATTTAGAATATATAAATGTTACATAAAGAATATAGAGGATTCCCATATGCCCTGCTCCCTACCCTTCCATTTTTGACATAAATCTTCATATAATGCAAAAGAGAAGAGTAGAGACAAAATGATAGGACAAATAATCCATGACCTAATATATGTCAAACACCTGAAACAGTCTGTGGCATAAAATAAGTGCTCAATAAAATTATAATAAAGCTCATTCCTATTATCATTACTATATAGCAGGTAATATATTATTTAACCCATAGACATCCCTATGAGCTGTGGATTATTTTTACTTTATAGATGGAGAAACTACACTTCAGAGAGTTTAGGATAACATCCCATTTTGCCAAGGATAAAATGAAAAATAAGAAGATTGAATCACCTGTTCATTACCTTTTCACTAACTCATAGGACCCGCCTCTAAATCAGAGAGTACAAGGATGATTATAGAGATTAAACATAAATCAGACATGATATCAGAAACTACTAGTGGAAAAAAGCCTTCTAAAACAATGTTTGTGCCAGAATCCTTTTACCTTTGCTCATGGCAGATGCAAATGTCCTATTTCTGAGGCAGGATAGAATAGGGACCTGAGGAAGAGGGGCGAAAAACCCAATGAGCTACACAAATACCACCTAATAAGAGAAACTGAGGCAACATCCTGCTGACTTCCACCAGCAAGTTATCAGGGGGCAGCTTGCAGCATTCACCCAGCAGCTGCATTATCAGAAGGCAGCTTGGGACAGGAGGGGCACCAACACCACCTTCCACCCACTTTCATATCACCTCACACAGCAAACTCCAGCAGAGCTCATGGACAGCAGCCAGAAGCCAATAACCACCAGACAGCAACTCCTAGGAATCAAACCACCCAATGCATTTCCCTTGCTTTGTCTCAAATTTACCAATCAGCACATACCCTAACCCATAAAACCAGGAACCCCAGAACAGAGCACACATCTTTACTTTGAGCACACCCACACTCATGTGTGAGTGGGTACTTTCCCCTTATTAATCTCTTTCTTAACTTTCTTATAACTGGTGCATCTCTGAATTCTTTCTTACAAAGTTACCAAGGACCTGGAAATCAGCTCTGGCAACATATCTTTTGGTGAGACAGCCAGGAGATGGTCTCTGGTAACCCTCTCCTCCACCCGATGAGACTAGTGAGTTTTTGGCTTCTAACCAAAGCCTGCCTATGTCTCTCTCTCTCTCTCTTTGCCATTTCAAATGGGTCTTCAGCCCTGCTCCCAAAGGATATAATATCAGTTTACTCAGAGTTCTCTGGCTCCCTCTTTGGAGGTGATAGGGGCCAGCCCCCATGATGTGCAAATCCAAGGAGACTCTGGATGACAGATGATGCCGTCCTTGACATCTGACTGGGGACATTCCCCTAGTCGAGTAGGAGTCCAATGGGAGTTCAGGAGTTCAGGAGATCCGTCTCATCCTAAACCACTTTCTAATTCTGATTACCTCCTCCCTATCCATGAATAATCAGACACAGCACTTGCCCTTTTTCAGGGACTTCCCTGTTCTCTCTGTATTCCTCCATTCAGAACATGGTACCTTCTTCAGCCATCCTGAAGTTTTGCTGAGTGTTGTTGGATCTGCTTTTGCCTCTCGGCTGGTGGAAGCAGTGTTTGCAGCCAGCCTCAGGCCTGCCCTTAAAAGACCTCCATCCATGGCCATGCCCAGTTATCTGTCCCCTCTCTACTAGCCTGGAAGCCTTACGGTCTCTCCTCTTCCATTACATCACCTGTAGGAAGGGAACACGAGTCCCCAGATACCTTGTCTTTTCTACTTGGCTCCTGGATGTCTGGTTTGGACAACCTCCACCCCTCACTAGGGCTCTAAATCAAGTCCCGTATCTTCAATTCCTGGTCCTGTGGACACTCGTTGTTCTTCCCAGTCCACTCCCTAAATCCCTTAAGGCCATCAGAGATAAAAGGTTTCAAGCCAGCCCCTTTTCTAGGGACACAGTCCAGAACCCAGGTCTGAATGTCTCCCAAGACCTAGAGTGCCATGGGGACAGCTGGCTGCACGGCCTCTGCATTCTAGGATGCCAGGTACCAGAAAGGTAGCTCCAAACATCTCCCAAGACCTAAGCAACTTGGGAGCTTCGGTTTGGAGAGTAAATGTTTAGTCAGGCTGCAGTCTGGGATGCCAGATCAGCTGACAAACTCTTCTCCATTTTTTCCTAGAACAATGGGTGCAGCCTCTAGCATACCAGCAGAATTCTCAGTGGGGTGCATTCTCCAGTTCCCGAATTTGAGGCCCCTTGGACCCACCTTCACCATGGCCTCTGCACTCCCTCCTTATGAACCTGGAGCTAGTCTGGCAGGAGCCACCAGGAGGGGGTGTTTCTTTTCACCCTACCAAGTGATCTGAGAATGGCCTCTACTCAATAAGGGAAGTAGCAAATGGAGATGCGGGAACAATTAGAGTCCATGTCCCCTTCTCTGTGATAGACTTAGCTCAATGTAAAAAACAGTTGGGGAGACTGTTGGAGGACCCAGCTAAATTTGCCAAGGAATTCCAACATCTAGCCCTGCCTTTTGAGCTAACATGAGGAGATGTGCATATTATCCTGGCCATATGCTGCACCCCTGAAGAGAAACGTCACATTTAGGAAGAGGCCCAGGGACATGCCAATAAAATGGTGGCCCAACAACCACAGCAACACGCTGTGGGAGCCATGACAGTCCCAGATACTGACCCTAACTGGGACTACCAAAGGGGACAAGCAGACCTAAGGAAAAGGGACCACATGATAGCATGTTTATTACAGGTATGAGAAAGTGTCAGCAAGCCCGCTAACTATAATAAGTTGCAAGAACTAACCCAGGAAGAAAAGAAGAACCCTGACCTATTCTAGGGAAGAATAATGGAAGCTCTGAAGAAGTATATCCAGGTTAATCTGGAATCACCAGAGGACTAGATTATGTTAAAGATCTATTTTATCGGTCAGTCAGCTCCAAACATTAGAAGGAAGTTCCAAAGGCTAGCAATAGGGCCACAAACACCAGTGAATTCTCTTTTAGAATCAGCTTTTTCCATTTTCAACAACCGCAACAAGGCCACTGAGGAGGACAAAGTAAGGAGGGACAAGCAGAAGGCTCACCTTATAACAGTCACCACGGGTGATGGCCTGCTGCCTTGGGGCCACCCCAGCTCAGGCTCCAAAGCATCAAGATCCTGCATTATCTGCAGAGAGCCTGGCCAATGGAAGAAAGACTGCCCCAGACCACCACAACCCCACATGCAGGGAAACAGGTCATTGGTCTCAGGACTGCACTGAGCCCCAAAGGAGGAACAGAGCACGACCACGGGCCCTTGTGGCAATGAGCAGGGAGGACTGATGAGGCCTGGGGCAAAAGGTGGCTCCTTGGACAACTCTTATGGAACATCCAACTGGACAAGCCCTGGGTGACCTTAGACGTGGCAGGTAAGAATAGGAATTTTCTAACTGATACAGGAGCCATCTATTTAGTTCTTACCTGTCACTCCAAACCTCCCTCCTCCTGAACATTTCCGGTTGACAGTAAATCTAAAATTAGATCCTTTACTGCGCCTCTCCTCTGTCAAATAGGGGACCTAATAGTAAGCCATCAATTTTTTAAAAACAATTTATTGAAATATATCATTAATACATGAACATAAACTATAAGTGTTTAGTAAACATCATGAACTTATAAAAGAAACATGCATAACATCATACAGAGCTCCCACACATCACCCCCCTACAAACACCATGCATTGTTGTGAAACATTTGTTAATAAATCATGAAAAAACATCGTCAAAGCATTACTACCAACTAATAGTCTGTATCTTCCTCCCCTATACATGTTTTTTAAGGATTTATTTATTTACTTTTATCCATTTTTACCGCCGCCCCCCCCCCATTTTTGCTGTTTGTGTGTCCATTCACTGGGCAACTCTGTGTCCGTTTTCTGCCCTCTCTTCTTATCCTTCTCCTCCTGTCTTCACTGGGATTCGATCCTCGGAACCGTCAATGTTGGAGAGAGGCATCCTACCACCTGCACCACCTTAGTTCCTGTTTTTTTGGGGCATCTTGTCTTGGCTCTCCCTTGTGTCACTCTCCTGTTACGTCATCATCTTGCTGTGTGGCTCACGGGCCTTGGCGGCTCACCCGCTTGCGGGGCCAGGCAGCGCACCTGCGCACACAGCCTAGTGGCCCATGCGCCTTCTATATTTTTCTTTTTTTAAATTTTTACCAGGAGGTCCCGGGGATTGAACCCAGGTCCCTCCATATGGGAGACAGACATCCAACCACCCAAGCTACATCCATCCCCCTGCTATATCTCTTAAGGTTGACCAAAGATACCCAAAGCTACAGTCTTTTCCCATACAGGACGGTCATATAATAAATCAGGCTTAGTTTATCACCAGCATTCCAAAAACCAGACCTAGGGAGAAAAATTAGGTCTAGGGACACATGCATTGCTTCTAATATAGCAAATGTTTAGCCTACCCTTATTATCACAAAATCAGGACAGCGAGAACATTCACATGCCATCAATTTTTAATTGTCCCTGAATGCCCTAACCCCTTACTGGGACAGAACTTACTTCATACCCTGGGAGTATACATCCAACCAGTAGGAATAAATAAAACCTCTAAGATGCCTGTGGCCCAGTGCTCAAAAGAAGAATGTGGAGCCTCGTGCTTAGCCATGATTCTATATAAGGAACTAGAAGTCATGTCAACAGCTATACCCCAGGAAATAAGTAGTAAAGTAAATCCTATAGCCTGAGAAAATGGGGTACCTGGGCAGACTCTCTAGTTTCGCCCAGTCTCCATCTCCTAAAACATCCAATTACCATATCCCCACAGAAAACAGTATCCCCTAAAAGAAAAAGCATTGAACAGGCTCAAGCCCATGATAAGTTTTTAGAAATCGGTCTCCTAATCCTTGCCAGTCCCCATGTAATACCCCTATACAACTAGTGAAGAAGCAGAATGGCATTTCTAGGCTAATTCACGACTTGAGAGCAGTTAATAACTTTGTAATTCCCATCCATCCAGTAGTGCCTAATGCTTATGCCCTATTAAATCAAGTCCCAGAAAATACAGCTTGGTTCACTGTTCTAGACTTAAAAGATGCCTTTTTCTGTATTCCTGTCTACCCAGACTCCCAATTCCTTTTTGCCTTTGAACGGCAGGAGTCCAACTTTAAACCTCTGGTCCAGCTTACGTGGACTGTGTTACCACAAGGATTCCAGGACAGCCCCCCTATCTTTGGAAATGCCTTAGGACCTAGCTGATCTCCACTTGACTCAGAGATTACTCTTACAATATGTGAATGATCCGTTGCTTTGAAGTCTGACAATGGAAATATCCTATGCTGACACGATTTTATTCCATAATTTCACAGCCCATAGGGGCTACAGAGTGTCGGCATCCAACGCACAAGTCTCTCAGCAGAAAGTCTCCTATTTAGGGTTTCTTCTCACTCCAGGATAAAGAGCTCTTTTTCCCCAAAGAGTTCAGGCCATCACAAGTATTCCCCATCCCCAAACAAACAACTGTGGGCAATACTAGGGATGGCAGGATATTATAGATTGTGGATACCCAGATTCGGTGAATTAGCCCAGCCATTATATGATGCCCCCACCAGACCAGATAACCAACCCCTACATTTGGGATAAAACCAGAAAACTGCCTTCCAGGCTCTAAAGAAAGCCCTATTCAGATCCCCAGCACTGCAGATCCCTAATCTTAATAAGCTATTCATTCTGTAAGTAACCAAGAGAAAGGGAGTGGCCCTGTGAGTGTTAGTCCAGAAACTGGCTGAGATACCTCACCCAGTAGCTTACATCACACCCCTGGATAACACAGCACAGGGATGGCCACCTTGCCTGAGAGCAGTGGGAACAATTGCCTTTTAATTAAACAAGCCACCAAATTGACCTGGGGGCAACCTCTCACTGTCTTCACCCCACACCAGGTGAAAGATGTACTTGAAGCCAGGGGCCATCAATGGCTTACAGGTAGCTGGTTAATTAAATACCAGGCTCAATTACTAGAGACCCCTGAGGTGCAGCTAAGGGTGTATCAAACCCTAAACCCAGCCACTGTGCTACCAGCAGAAGGAGAAGGCCCAAGGTCAAATCCTCAGGGCCCCTCCTCCACTTCTGCATTGAAATTCTCAACCAAAACTACTCATGCAGGCCAGAATTAAAAGACGAGCCTCTAACAAACCCAGACTTTGAGTGGTTTACAGATGGAAGTGGTTTTATTAAGGAAGGAATTAAAAGGACAGGCTTTGCAGTGGTCTCTCAATTTGAAACTACAGAAGCCTAAGCCCTTCCCCCCAGGACCCACAGCCCAAAAGGCAGAGCTAATTGCCCTAACCCGAGGTTTGATTTCAAGTAGGCATTCCTTGTCCTCCATGCCCACTCTGCAGGGTGGCAGGAACGAGAACTGCTTACTAACAATAGGTTGCCTATTAAGCAATGGCAAGAAATCCTGGACCTACTAGAGGCAGTTATGCATTGTCCAGGGCACCAGAAAACAGACACTGCTAGAGCTAGGGGAAACGCCCAAGCAGACGCAGCAGTTAAAGCCACAGCAAAAACCCAAGTCTTCCTCCTGGCCCTTATTCCAGAACTTGTCCCCACTACCTAAGGCTCCAGAGTATACCCAGAATAAGCAAACTAAAGCAGCCAGCCTAGGGTTCCCCCTGGAAGCTAGTGGGTAGTTTGTTAAAGAAGCTTAAGTCTACCTGCCAGGAGCAGTGCAGTAGAAGGTCCTTCACAGACGCCATCAAGCCACTCATCTAGTGAAGGATGCTCTGACCAGCTTAGGCAAATGGGTTTTTGAGGGCCGGAGCCTGGCAAAAACAATCAAAGAGGTCATCAAAAGTTGTTCCTTATGTGCAATAAATGACCCAAACAATGGGAGGCTTCACAAACCTCCTGTCTTAAACCCTCTGTCCAGCTGTGGGGATCATACCTTGGGGAGGACTGGCAGATAGACTTTACCAATATGCCATCTTGCCAGGGCTATAAGTACTTCTTAGTACTGGTAGATACTTTTACTGGGTGGGTGGAAGCATTTCCCACTGAAGAGAAACAGCAAATAAGGTAGCTAAAGCCCTCCTAAAGAAAATCATCCCCAGGTTCAGACTGCCTAAGTCCCTTCAAAGTGACAATGGGCCAGCCTTTAATAGCAAAATAACCCAGGGTATATCAACTGCCCTCAGAATCAAATATCATCTTCTAGTTCCTGGAGACCCCAATCCTCAGGGAAAGTAGAAAGAACCAACCATACCTGGAAACAACTTCCGGCCAAACTTTGCCAGGAAACTACATGACCTTGGGTTACCAATCTACCTGTGGATTGCTGAGGTTGTGTGTAGCTCCAAAACACCTGCTTCAGCGTAGCAGCTTTGAAATGGTCTATGGGTGACCTTTACTCACCCAGAACCTGGTACTAAATCAGGCAATCCAGGAACTCACCAAATATTTTATAAACCTAGGAAAAACTCAACAAATCATCCAGGAGCCCCAATTGTGAGTTGCCCTTACCTAAAGTTAAACCTGGAGACCAGGTTTAATCAAAACCTGGCAGGAGAACAGGCCTTACTCCCAATTAGAGCCAAAATGGAAGGAACCTTATGCTGTGGTTCTGGTCACTCCCAGAGCTGTTAAAGTTAAAGGGATTGCCAGCTGGGTGCACTTATTCTAAGTGAAGCCTGCTGTCCAAGGAAGTGCCAATGGATGGGAAGCACCTGCTAAAACATTCAAGTGCCAGCCATTGGATGGCTTAAAAAACTTCTTCAAAAAGCAAAAGCCAAGTACCTAATGATACTCTTGCAGCCTGAACACTATGGCACCCCGAATTGATGTTGCTTTCTCCTTATATGCTCTATTATTGTAGCTGTTATAATAACTCTTCCTTGGTGGAAACAATTTGTTTAGCTACTAACATGACAACCTTAAAACTCTTCTTTTAATCAATTTTCTTGCTCCAAATCTCCCCACGGAACAGGCCAGCCCAAAACACCCCTTAGTCAACCTAACTCATTTTATCTCTTCCAGGATTGATATGTTCCAAAACAAACTTCTACTCATGCATGGATATCATCTGGTCTCAACCACTGAAACAAGCACTCCTCCTTCTGACCCCAGTAGCATAGTAAGAGAGTTTTACACTTGGTCAGGCAGGGATTGCAATCCTAATCAGCAGGAAGCAGATTCAGAAGAGTGACCATCAACCCTCAGCTCCCCCTTAAGATTAAGGGTATACAACTCTCTTGGGGGATTTGAGGCAAGATAGAATAGGAAACTGAGTAGGAGGGGCAGAAAACCCAATGAGCTACATAAACATCACCTAGTACGAAATGCTGAGGCAATAGCCTGCTGACTTGCACAAGCAAGTTTTCAGGGGGCAGCTTGCAGCATTCACCCAGCAGCTGCATCATCAGAAGGCAGCTTGGAACATTATCACACAGTGGAAAGAAGGAAGGGCCAGGAGGAACATCACCACTACAACCCACCCATTTTCATATCACCTCATGCAGCAAACTCCAGTAGAGCTCATGGAGAGCAGCCAGAAGCCAATCACCACTGGACATCAACCCCTAGAAATAAGCCAACCACCACAAGACAGCAACCCCTAGAACTCAAACCACCCAATGAATTTCCCCCACTTTGTCTCAAATACACCAATCAGTGCAGACCCTAATCCCCTATGATAGCCCATAAAACCAGGAACCCCAGAAAAGAGCATGTGTCTTACCTTAAGCACACCCGCACTCATGTCTGAGTGTGCACTTTCCCCTTATTAACCTCTTTTCTAACTTTCTTATTACTGTGGTGCATCTCTGAATTCATTCTTACGACGTGACCAAGGACCTGGAAATCAGCTCTGGGAACATTCCCACTTGTCTAGATGAAATTCCATATCCTTTTCAAGACTACCAATCAATAAGAGTTTGTACTAATTTCCCATCTCTACGCTCTCAGCCATGTCACCTTAATCTGACCGTATAAAAGAAGTAACTGGCTTCTCAAGAGCTGCTGATTTTCAGAAAGTTTAAAGCTACAGCCTGCCTTAAAAAGAACCAAAACTGGAATGATAGATTTTGTAAATGAAATGGAAAAGTAATCTAGTTAATCACAATGGCTTATTTTGATGGGAAAAATCATAACTAAAATTACTGTTTTCAAAAATATATGAAGTGAAGTAATTGGTTCCATTGTGTTCCAAATAATTGTTGAGTGGGAAGTAATGTTTAGAATGAGAAATTATCCATGTTACCCATAAAAGTAGATAACTCAGGTGATCAGAGAACAGGTACAGGTGGACAGATATTCTATTGAATCAGATGTGATAAGAAGAACATTTTAGACAAAAGCAGAACATTTTCAATTTGGGGTGTTACATGAGTCATAAAGACCCAGCACAGTTTGAGTGTTAGCAATAACTGAACCACAAGCTCCACTCAGGGTTCTCTTCACTACAGGGATCATCTCAGCAGGGTAACATGAAGCTGATTTATCATCTACCCTGACTATGATTAAAAGCAGTGTGAGAGCCAGGAGTCTATAGTAGCTAACAATTTACCAATCAACAAGCCCTTATAATCTACCTCTGATAAGAATGTCGTTTGTCTCCTGCACACTCCACTCTCACCTGCTCCAGAGGACCCTGCTGAGCTGACAGAAGAACAGTGAGTTTTGCCTTTAATTAATAATTGGAATCACATGTGGCCTTGCGTCTTATAACATCATTATCACGAGAATGGAGCTCCGTTGCCAAGGTAACCAGGAGCTATCCGAGAAAGTTTCACCTTTGCCAAGACTTCAGCTCTGTTTGGTGGGAATCCAGCTATAATCCTTGCCCAGTGCATTTCTGTGCTAAAGAGGAGAGCATTCTTTGGTTCTTATATTTTTTTCTGCTTCTCTACAACATCTCTGTAACACCCACTTGTCCCTTGATTTGACTGACAATCCATTCAATTTCTTCTAAAGCACACTGATACCCTTTTCTTCTGTTTTCAGAAGGAACACCATCTACATAAGCTTTTTTATGTTACGTTATAAATTCATAGGTACTTAAAGCTAATTTCTTCTCCTATCAAGAAAAAAAAAGGCACTTAGAAGTACCTGACAAAAATGCACAATTAATTCATAGTCAAAATAAGATGTGAGTTAAAATGTGGCATCGTTTTGAGCAATTTATAGAGTATAAGGAAAGATGCTTCATACCACATTTGATTTTCAAATATTTCCGCTTAAATTATTTTTTAATCAAAATTAAATTAAAATATTTTATTATTTTTCAACCTGTAGACAAATAATAGAAGGGTCATTTACCCTTACTGAACTCAATGTAAATGTTATGCCTGAAGATAAAAGTAGCAATTGTACCACAGAAAGCTACTGGGAGAGAGAAGCAGCAGAAGTAAAGGGAATAGTGCAATTATTATCATCCTTATTTTTCACATTGTGGGAAGTAAGGGGCATGTTCTAAAGATAACAGAATAGGCAATAGAAATTTAATGTATAAAGGGAAACCAAAGGAAAATTTAATTTTTTTATGATAACCATCAAAAGATGGGAGGAAATAATGGAGAGTAGGTGATGAGTAGTTCTTAAAACCTTTGTTCACACAAGTGGGAAAGCAATAGCTATTGTCTATTCCTTGATAAATTAGATCGATGAAGAGATAGTAATATAAGGCTATTTTGTTAAAGTATGGATGTAATTAGCTCTGAGGATCAAAACTGGGGACAGAGGATAAGTACTGTCAATTATTATAAGCTCCTCTGTAATACTTGATTTTTATATGTGTATATACTACATTGATGAAAACATTAAAACGCAAATCAAATTCCATACCAACAATTTAACAACCTGTCCAAGATGGTGGAGAATGTCTACAGTGGAAATAAAGTAAGGGGCTCTATTTATCTTCTTTTCTGTCATGAATTTATCATTTGATTTTGGTAATTTGTTCCAAAACCTCAGTCACATATGAGAGAATGCCACGCATTTTTCAAGTGAAGGTTTAATTTTCTGTCTAAGTTTCTAGAAATTTGAAGAGTTGTCTGAGAGCCATTAATGAATCTTAAAAATAGAAGGAAAAAGTATATTTTCTAAAATTGTTTGTCAGTTGATATTCTTTAAAGACATCAAATCCTCCACAGACATTTTTGTCTCTCAGGAAATTGATGTGTTATGGGCTCTTGTGATGCTCTGAGTAGGAAAGTCGAAATAAAAATGCTGCTCTGGGAATCCAGCAATTGCACAACTACTTGTATGATTCAAAAATAAGGCCCTCACAATTATCAGGTGCAAGGTGAGCCACTACAGCTCGAAACAAGCTCCTAAGTGGACAGGACCAACAGAGATTAGATTTTTTTGTAGTTACTGGATACCAGTGAGAAAATGAAAGGAAATGAAATACTGAATACTGTAAGAAGTATTAACAACATAGAAAGTTTAAAAGCTTTGGGAGTATTTCACAGTTGATTGTTCTTCTCCATGAAGTTCACTGGAGTCATTCATTTCAATGTACTTAAGGAGCTGGAAAACTAAAAGTCAAACCAACTATCCAGGAAGAACCCATTCTGTACAGGGGCAGCTTGCTTATCAGTTTGTTAATTTAACTATTTATTCATTTTTTTCTTTACAAGGTACAATTTTGGCTCCTAGATCAAGTACATATTATTTTCCTATTCATACAGTTAAGCCCTTAAAGGAATAGTGAATATATGTATGTGACATATCTATGTGAAAATATGTCACAATATGTCACAAATATTTCTCTTGAATTTTCTGACATAATTAGAGAAGGAATAAGTTGTCTGACTTTAAACATTATTGTAGATGTCTTGCATTTGGCACAATTTCTTTCCATGATAATTGCCTTATGCTTAAGGTTCATCTGAACTAGCCAACATCAATTCAGAAACAGATCGCTTTTCTGTTCATACTATTTTTATCTGAGTGGCAGATGAAACCGAAGCATAGAGGTAGCTGTGCCTTTTTAGTGATGAAACTGGAAAGTGTCTGCTTTCCCTAGGAATGCAGATTGTATTACTTCCAGATATTACTTTTGTCAAAAAGGAATACACAGGAAGCACAAGCACCAATGTGGTTAAGAATTTTAAACCCAGAAATAGTTGTCACAGAATACTTTTTCACTTAGTCTTTTATCTTTTGAAAATGGCATCACCTTTTTTACACACACTTAACTATTTTTGACAAGTTGGGGGAATAAAATATAATCTGAGCCCAAGTAATAGCAAGCACATCAATCCAGGAAGTCAGTCTACTGGCTCAGGAACTGTGCCCATAGGTCTGACTGCTAATTGGGCTTTTTGCTTTAGAGCAAACAAACAACAAACAGCTGTGCAAAAAGCCACTGCCCACTTAGCATGCTATAGCACAATCTGTTGGCTGATTAAACCCAAGGAGACCCAACTCCGAAAGAGTCTGAAGACAGCCCACATCTATGTCCACATGAATTTCTTAAACTCCCCAAAATGGTTTCGTGACAAGTTGGGGCAAATAGGGAGCAGGCCCTTCGCCCAGCCTTATGTTACGATTTTCTATCACAACCCAAGACCATTTCACAATTCCTCACCAATCATTTAAAAAAAAAATAGTTTTCCCCTCCTCAGCTTCCTTAAGCTCCAATATTCTTTCCTCGGGCAGAAAAAATAAAAGAAGTCTACCATCTACGTAGCAACATAGCAAACTCACTGCTTAGATGAAAATAATTTGGGATCTGTAAGAATAAGAAAATGTCCACAATTTTTGCCAAAAGTTATTTCAGACATTCATATTTTCATCATAAAAGTGATGATTAAGAAAATATAAAGGTGAAATAAATTGCTCTGTTCATGGAACTTGTAAAGAAACATTTTTTTAAATCAAGGAAATAATCCTAGATGCAAAACATTAATTTAATTATAATAAGATTCTTAGAGACACTAAAATCTAAAGCACCCCAGTCAATCTAAAGAACAAAAGCTGTTTATAATCCAGGTTCTAGAAGAGGTTGCTGGTGACCCTGAAAGAAGATCTGCACAGCCGGTGTCTGAGAAGGTAGCTCTCTGCAGTCATAGGGTGCTCACCTTCTAGCTTGCCATTCCCCATCTGAAGGGCTCTGGTTAAGGCAGAGGGGCATAGTTAGCAAGTACATAATACATGTGCAGAGCCCTGTATAGTTAATACCTGGCCACAAGAAGTTTAAATATATGTAAGCTAACATTTTTGCCATTATTTGTACAAAAAATGTTAGTGCTTTGCTCTAAAAATAGATTTGAGCCCCACAGAAAGTAAATCCCAAAGCAAACAGAAAGAAGGAAATAACAAAGATTAGGAGCAGAACTAAATGAAATTGAGAATATAAAAAACACTAAAAAAATTTAACAAAACCAAAAGCTGGTCTTTGAGAATATTAATAAAATTGACAAACCCTTAGCTAGACTAACAAAGAAAAAAAGAGAGAAGATGCAAGTACATAAAAGAAAAAACAAGGTAGGGGATATCACCACTGATCCCACAGAAACAGTGTATCATAAAAGGATACTTTGAAAAATAGTATGCCAATAAGATGGATAATTTAGATGAAACAGACAAATTTCTAGAAACACATGAGCAGTCTACACTGATAAGAAACTGATGAACTCAACAGAGCAATCACAAGTAATGAGATTGAATTAGTCATCCAAAACCTCCCAACTAAGAAGAGCTCAGGACCAGACGGCTTCACAGGAGAATCCTACCAAACATTCCGGAAAGGAATAACATCAATTCTGCTTAAACTCTTTCAAAAAATAGAAGTAGAGGGGAACATTGCCTAACTCATTCTATGATGCCAACATCACCCTAATACCAAAATCAAACAAAGACACCACAAGGAAGGAAAACTACAGAATAATCTCTCCAATGAATCTGGGTGCTAAAATCCTCAACAAAACCCTTGTTAATCATATTCAACAACACATCAAAAGAATGATACAAAAAGATCAAATGGGTTTCATCCCTGGTATGCAAGGATGGTTCAACAGAAGAAAATTTTAAAATGTAATACACCAAATAAAAGATCAAAAGAAAAAAACACACAATCATCTTTACTGGTGCAGGAAAAAAGCATTTGACAAAATACAGTATCCTTTCTTGATAAAAACACTTCAAAAGATAGGATTAGAAAGAAATTTCCTCAACATGATAAAGGGTATATATGAAAAACCTAGAGCTAACATCATATTAAATGGTAAAATGCTGGAAGCGGGTGTGGCTCAAACAATAGAGCTCCCGTTTACCATATGGGAGGCCAGGGTTCGCTTCCCAGGGCCTCCTTGTGAGGGCAGGCCGGCAGGCCCATGGGGTGGGGTGGGCTGATGCAGCAAGACCTCACAGCAGGAGACGGGTGTGGCTCAATGGATAGAGGCCCCGTTTACCATGTGGGAGGTCCCGGGTTCACTTCCCAGCGCTTCCCGGGGCCTCCTTGTGAGAGCAGGCTGGCCCGCGCGGCGCGGGGGGCTGATGCAGCAGGACCTCACAGCAAGGGGGAGATAAGCAGACACGGAAAAAACACACAGCGAATCACACAGCGAATGGACACAGCAAACACAAGCAGCAAGGTGGGGATAAATAAATAAATAAATAAATCTTAAAAAAAAAAAAAATGGTAAAATGCTTAAGGCTTTCCCTCTAAAATATGGAACAAGACAAGAATGCCCAGTGGCAAAAGAAGTAAAAATTTCACATTTGCAGATGACATGATATTATACATGATCCTGTATATAGAAAGTCCTGAAAAAGCTACAACAAAGCTTCTAGAACTGATACACAAGTTCAGGAAAGAGGCAGGATATAAGATCAACAGGCAAAAATCAGTAGCATTTCTGACACCAAAATGTGCAATCTGAGGAGGAAATCAAGAAAAAAATTCCATTTATAATAGCAACTCAAAGAATCAAATATCTTAACGAAAGATGTAGAGGACTTGTACACAGAAAACTACACAACACTGTTAAAGGAAATCAAAGAAGACCTAAATAAATGGAAGAATGTTCCATGTTCATGGATTGGAAGACTAAACATCATTAAGATATCTGTCCTACCCAAATTCATTTACAGATTTAACACAATCCTGATAAAAACTACAACAGCATTTTTACTAAATTGGAAAAGCTTATTATAAAATTTATTTGAAGGGCAAGGGGCCCTGAATAGCCAAAAACATTGAAAAAGAAAATCGAAATGGGAAGAATCATGCTACCTGACATTAAAGCATACTATAAAGCTACACTGGTCAAATCTGCATGGTATTGGCACAAGGATAAACATACTGACCAATGGAACAGAATTGAGAGTTCTGACATAGATCCTTGCATATACAATCAACTGATATTCGACAAGGTCATCAAGCCCACTCAACTGGTACAGAATGGCCTCTTCAACAAATGGTGCTGGGAGAACTGGATATTCATATGCAAAAGAATGAGAGAGGATCACCATCACACATCCTACACAAAAATTAACTGAAAAAGAATCAGAGACCTAAATATAAGAGCCAAGACCATAAAGCTCCTAGAAGATAATGTTGGGAAGCATCTACGAGAGATTTCATAAGCTTTATACCCAAAGCACAAGCAGCAAAAGAAAAAATATATAAATGGGACCACCTCAAAATTAAAAACTTTTTTTATTTCAAAGGAGTTCATCAAGAAAGTGAAAAGGCAGCCTACTCGATTGGAGAAAATATTTGGTAACTACTTATCCAATAAGGGCTTAATATCCAGCACATATAAAGAAAGCTTACAACTCAAAAATAAAAAGACAAACAGCCCATTTAAAAAATGGGCAAGAGATTTGAATAGACACTTTTCTAAAGAGGAAATACAAATGGCTAAAAAGCACATGCAAAGATGCTCAATATCACTAGCTATTAGGGAAAAGCAAATCCAAACCACAATGAGATATCATCTTACACCTCTTAGATTGTTGGCTATTTAAAAAACAGAGAACTACAAGTGTTGGAGAGGATGTGGAGGAAAGGGAACTCTCATCCACTGCTGGTGGGAATGTAGAATGGTGCAGCCATTGCAGATGACGGATTGGTGATTCCTCAGGAAGCTAACTATAGAATTGCCATATGATCCAGCAATCCCACTGCTGGTTAAACACTCAGAGGAATTGAAGGCATGGACACAAACAGATATATGCACACAATGTTCATAGCAGCATTATTCACTATTGCCAAAAGTTGGAAGCAAAGCAAGTGTCCATCAAGAGATGAATGGATAAGCATATTGTGGTGTCTACATACAAAGGAATATTACTCAGGCTATAAGAAGGAATGAAGTATTGGCACATGAGACAACATGGATGAATCTTGAAGACCTTATGTTGATTGAAGTAGGCCACTCACTCTTAAAGAAGAAATATTACGTGACCTCACTGATATGACCTAAGCAAATAGAGCAGACTCAGAGAGCTAGAGTCAGGAAGTTAGGTTATCAGGAGACTTAAAGTCAGTAGAGTGTGGTGAGCCAATGATCAATAAAGGCAAAATCTATGATAAGTTGGAAGGGGGTGGTTTGGCAGTGGATGGGGGTGATAGTGGTACAGGGATTTGAGTAGGTTCAAAGGTGCTGGAACGTGAGGGTGAACAGGGTGGGGGGAGGGTTGGGTTGGACTATCCTGGACCTGGGGGAAGGTTTGGAAGAAGGAGCAGGTGAACTCTGGGGATTTATAGATCTGTGGTTGAAATTACAACAGTGGAAATGCTCTTTTTAGCAAATACAGCGGGGGGGGCAGTTATTGGTGCAGGGCGTCAGGGGTGGGAGATATGTAGGAAAGCTCGCACCTGGGGCATGCTTCTGTGGAATATGAAAGTGTTCATCTTGTCATAGGGTGTTATCTCAGTGGGGTGGAGACCCACACAATAAACAAGAAGATATTAGACTCCCATCCTGGGGAGTCCTCCTATGTTCTCAAATGGAGGGGCAAGAATCCCTAGAGTACATGGGCAGTGCCTAGCGAAGGAGGAAAGAGCAATATGCCAGGCTCCTGATATTGATACTTGTACTTATGAGCCTTGTTCTTATGAAATTGAAACTTATCCTGGTATTATATATTACCTAAGAGTTACCACCTGAAAGCTTCCTTGTTGCTCAAACGAGGCCTCTCTCTAAGCCAAACTCAGCATATAAACTCATTACTTCACCCTGGAGTGAGATATGACTCCTAGGGATGAGCCTCCCTAGCATCCAAGGATTATTACCAAGTGCCAACTAGTGATGTAATTGGAGAAAGACAGCCACGTGCTTCTTCCTCTGTAGCAATCTTCACCATAAGTCTTATTTCATAGATGGCCATGGGATAAAAGGGAGGAAAAGAAACACTTCCATTTCAGAGGGTGAGTTTCATGACATAAAATAATTCATTTTGTATTTTTATTAAAGATGTAGCATGGAGCATTTTATTCACTGTCACAGGAATTGTTCCCCAAATGAGGCTGTCAAGGTGGGCAGTTGAGTCATCCAGGGGCTGCCTTGTAGTCCAGGGGAAGAAATTCTATCTCTATATTATACAATAGAAACACTCCTGGAAAGTTTTTCCACTCTTCAATGGCTGTCTGTCTTAGTCCACCAAGAGCCCAAGAGAAAGGGACAATGCCATGTTTACCATCATAAATTAGAAAAAAAAAATATGATACATAGATTACACATACTGGGTATTGTAAATAGTGATAAGAGTTTTCCAGGTTTTCTCTGGGTACTCAGAACCTGATAAGTCAATCAGACCAAATCAGCCTTTGAACATGGCTCCAAAGCTGTTACCTTTCACGTGACTGAAGGGCAAAGCACACCTCTTCTACAGATCTGTGCTCACAAAAGGGCACTCTTTATATCTGATGCCAGGAATTATGTAGCCCACATGATATGTCGCTAGGTCACCTACCATTTTATAGGCTAATTTTCACCATTTTATTTTGATAGCTTTACTAACATTACCCTTGAAAATAGTATTTTATGTGTTACAAATAAATCTATTTTGTTATGCAATATGAAAATACCTTCTCAATGCATTAAATGAACTATGTTTAAAATCTTAGTTATTTATCAAAAAAAAAAGCTTTTTTGTATATTTGGCATTTTCCTAGTATTAACCATTTTAGGTTTTATTTCCATATAAATGAATGTGTGGTGACATTTTCTTTTCAGTCAGGGCATTTTTAAATTACTTATATGAGGAAAGAATATGTGAATTCAGAAAAGTCATAACAGAGAGAAGATAAGGAGGATTAAAATTTATATGTAGAATCTGACAAGTCAAATCTTAGAAAACCCCTAAAATAATTAGTTCCACAGATTAAACAACCTGAATCAAGAAGTAAAAGCATCGTTTTCCCTAGTGCAGCCATCCTCCCCTCTATTCAGTATTTTTCAAGTGGAAAAACTTGTCTGTCATCCTGTCAGTCTCTCAGAATGTTCTGAGTTTAGGTAACATGACTAAAGTTATTTTGTCTCTTGATCCTAAAGCAATGCCGTTATGAAATGATCCTCAGCTGTCCTTTGATTTCCTGAGTTGGTCCTTGTTTTCATGTTGCATCTTTATATAGATGCACAATTGGGATAATTGTCCTCTGATAGCACTGTCAGGGATCTGCAGCTGCAGAGGCTCACTCAAATATTTTCACATCCTTATTTGTGGTTAATAAGGATGTGAGAGCCCTTTTTCATATAAGGTAATTTGCATTTGCAGTTGTCTTCTGATTTCATTGAGTGCTAAGGTTGCTTTTCTGTAAACACAGAGATCTGTATTTTTGTTAGAAATACCAAAGATATATAAGCAACAGCTTCTATCCTTCCTAATATGTATGGGAAGAATGGATGAAAGAGAAAATGCTGTAAATAAAAGCTAGATGTATTGTAAGACTTAAGATCACAGGAAAATGAAATTTCTGAAAATTTAGATAATCATAGATGGCTCACTGATGGCAGGGAGACTGGAGCTCAGAGCTGAGAGTGGGAAAGACAAGCCATGGATTAAGATGAACCATTTGAACATCTTAGCACGTTTGTGCTTCTCTTTCTCTAGTTTATACTCATGTATGTATGTATCTATGTTTGTATGTATATGCACACATACATATATTTACTGAAATACCTGAATAAGTTGCAGACACAGCACACTTTATTTCTAAGTAATGAATACTTTCTATAAGCAAAGACTTTCTCTTACCGTTAACAAAATCAGGAAATTTGCATTGATACAGTACTAGTATCTA
This sequence comes from Cabassous unicinctus, assembly GCA_029593785.1. Taxonomy (NCBI): domain Eukaryota; kingdom Metazoa; phylum Chordata; class Mammalia; order Cingulata; family Chlamyphoridae; genus Cabassous; species Cabassous unicinctus. The sequence goes on along the minus strand of JAQZBX010018347.1, from coordinate 5,386 downwards.
CTCTACAAACTTATTCAAATTTCATCAGTTGCCCCACTAAAATTCTTTAGGCCAAATGAAAGATATATATATGGTCCAGGATCCCATCCAGGATTGCATGTCTTTTTAGTCTCCTTTATTCTGGAATAGTTTGTCTTTCTTAGTCTCTTATGACTTTAACACATTTGATGAGTACAGGCCAGCCACATTTTAGAATGCCAATAAATTTACTATGTGATCATGGATTGCATCCTGGCCCATAAAAAACGGCAAGGATGAGCCTTCCCTTCTCGCCATTTGTTCATTCATGCCTTTGTATCAGTATGACCTCATAGATTCTTACTTTAGTCTGTGAGTTAATTCTTGTGGCTAAGAAGTAATGGCTAACATGGGACTTTATGTTTTCAAATAAAAGAGGGAGGTACTTCCAGTTTTGATCCATGAGGATGTGTTCATTCATTCCACCATTCATTTATTTATTTAAATACCTCCTGCACCAGACACTGTGGTTGTATCACTTGGAATACATCTCTAAATCGGTAACACTCTGTCCTTATCTTTATGAAGTCTGTGGTAGAACAGGGAAGACACGTAAATAAGCGATAAAAATGGAGTCTGGTAAGTGCAGGCCAATAGAAGACCAGCTGTAGCCCATTATCTACCTGAGAGTCAGATAAGACCTCCTGGATACAAAGCTGAGACCAGAAGAATGAGCCAGATTTAGCAGAAACAAGAAGCTGGCAGAGGATGGTGGGAGAACTAGGAGAAAGGAAAGAACATGTTCTGTTTATGGTACTTACATACACAACTCACAGTTGGTCAGAGCACAGAACAAAAGGGAAGAGAATGGTGCAGCATTAGACCAGAAAGGGGAGAAGGTAGCAGACTTTAAGGGAATATTTGGCACAGTCTCCACAAGGCTGGAGATGGGAATTTTTCAGCATGAGCATTCCCATCAGAGCATTTTGAATATAAATTGCCCACAGTTTATCAAAGTTAGAAGCAGGTGGGAGGATGTGACAAAATAGATAATTGAGGTTATTGGACTGTGAAAATCTCTCTTAATTCCACAAGTTCCATCTAGGTAGGAAAATATATGCACACCTGAAGTCATCTGCACCCCACCTTGTATCCAATGTGCATCAGTTCCATATATAAATTGTCATGCCTCAAAACAGCCTGAAATATTACAGCCTGTGTCTTGACAAGTGCTATAGGCTGTACAAATTCCAATAGTACACACGGAACCAGGCAATTTTCTACATGGAATTATCAGTAACTGTGATAAGAGATGCGTCTGTTATTGGACAATTCTTTGTGTCATATCCGTACTGAGTTTTAACATGACCTGCCATTCCTTATCAGTCATGGTTCTAGTCTGGTAGATGTGGATAAACATAAGATTGACTAGGAGAAACAGAATTACTTCCCGATCCCAATTGTCCCTTTCACATCTTTATTTGCAGTTTAAGTAATTCACAGGCTCTTAGGTCCTTATTGGGAGCTCAGCTTTATGATTTTCATCATGTTATAGAGATTCATTAAAAGCCTATGGCTTGAATGACTGATCCATGGTTAGGGCATAATATGGGATCCCTTTTTCTGGGGCTGTTTCTATTAATCCCATCAAGAATTACACATTCATTTTGCTTTTTCCTTCACAAATATGTGTTTCTTCTTTTAACTTGGTGTGGGCTTTAGAGCACTGAGGAAGGTTCAAGATGCTTACCTTGAGCAAAGTGGTACCTTGAGAAAATTCCTTAATCTCAGTGAGGCACACTTCCCTGATTTATTAAAGGGGGGGTGGGACGGGGGGAATAACAATAAACTCTAAGGCTCCTTCCAATTCAAAAACTCAGAAAGGATTGCATGGTAAGTTTCAGTTAATAAAGAGCTTATCTGTCACTCTTCCTTGGATGTAGGACTTCCCTGATGCCTCCATCTCTGTGCCTACCCTTCACCTGGGAGGTGCAAGGGGGATCACTGTGTTATAGGAGGCCTAACTGAAGCTGAAGATCCAGAGGCTGGCATCAGATTCCTCCCACTCCAGGCAAACATTTAAGATGTCCTTAGCTTGATCCCTCCTGATAGTGATTGTAGAACCAAACACCACTGTGATCCTCCTTGATCCCAGGATGGCCCATGACCATCCCATTAAGGACTCCCTGGGTTCCCACAAAAGGGCCCTCTGTAGATCTGATCTATTTAAATTCTTCCTTCAGTTCACCATAAAATAGCTGCCTGTCCTTTAATCAATCAAATTAAATAGCAACTTTGCCCACAACATTAAATTACTTTCCCACTTCTGTCTCTCTTCTGCCCAAAGGAAAACATTTGAGTTCTGTATGACCTGACATGCCACCCACATTCCATCAGGAAAGGACTTTTAAGAACTCTTTTACCTTGCCATCCCCCTCCCCACTCCCAACCCAGATTTGCTGAGATAGTTTAGAATCTCTAATCTAAGGCTTTTTCTGTTATTATAATATAGTATATTTCTTCTTGCTTCAATAATCTCAACATGAATTTATAATAAAAATCCCCATATTACAGACACACACAGATATACATACACAAAGATTCATTACTAAACGTTGTTCCCTGTATCCTTTTCTTCTCTTTTACTCAAATTTCATTTTATTAGTGACTTCTCTTGAAAAACAATTCTCAGACAGGTGACAAATTGATTGAATTTTGTAAATCCAAAATGTATTTCTTTTGCCTTTAGTGAAAGATAATATTGAGGCTGAATATAGGATTCTTACATCCCAATGCTTCACTCTTAATAGTCTGTTATGTGTTCTGCTGTCTTCTACCTTCCAGTGCTACCATAGAAAGTTTGATGATGATTTCGTTTGAGTTCCTGTGTAAGGAAGCTATTCTTTCACACTGAGAGCTATTAAGATTTTCTCTTTTGTGTTAGCATTAGGAAAGAAGGCTTTGTTGGGTTTGGGTCATATGTGATATATCCTGTCTGAGAGTCAGTGAGCACATTCAAACTGAAGATTCAAGTCTTTGTTTCACACATGGCTATTCTCTTTTATTATTTCTTAATTATTTGCTGCATTCTCTCTCCCCATTTCCTCTTGTTGAACTCTCTACAGTTATTGCCTACAATTTCTGGGTCTCTCCTTGTCTACTATCTTAATTTCATTTGTGATTTCCATTTCTTTATATTTTATGTGTTTTAAAATACTTCTTTCATTTGATCATCCAAAACAACAATTTGTTTTTCACCAGTGAGTTTCCTTCCAATCTTCCACAAAATCACTCTCTCCACTCACTTACCCTGACCCACATTTCCAACTACCAGGTCCAGGATGCAAGTCCAACTTTAGAGATCCTGTTCCAATATACAGATTTAAGTTGCAAAGTACATTTCCAAAGTCCAGATGCAGATCCATGTCCAGGCCCCCACTCTGAATTCAGATCTAGGTACCAGGTCAATGCCAGGTCAGATAAGTAGGTTCAATGTCCAGGACCAGGCCCAGGTCCACACCAAAGTACTAAGTGTAAGCTCAGGTCCTGTCCAAGGTCCAGGCACAAGGACCAACAATAAAGTCCTTGACCAAGTCCAAACTCCATATCAAAGCTCAGGAACAGTGCAAATGTACAATATCCAGGTCTAAGGTTAGGTTCAAAGCCCTAAACATATCCTTATCCAAAGCCCAAGTCCAAAATCCAATCCCAGGTCCAGAGTATAGATCAAGTTCCAAGGTCTGAGGTCTGCGGTTTATGTCCAGGATCCAGGCCTAAATCCATGACTAAGGTCCAAGTCTCAGGTCTAGATCCTCAGTATAGGTTTAGGATTAGGGTTCATCTAAAATTCTGAGGTCCAAATTCACATCCAGGTCCAGGGGATGTGACATCTAAGTCCAAGGTCCCAGTTTGAGATCTAGATTCATGGTGCAAATATGAGGTTGGAGGGCAATATCCAAAGCCCACACTGAATGACCATATGAATGACCAAGGATCAAGTCTATTATCAGGTCTAAGTCCTGGACACATACAGGATATATCCAAGTCAAGGTCAAGATTTGATATTCAAAACCAAGGTCTAAGTCCATGACCAATATCCAGTTCAGGTCCAAGGTCTAGACAATCCAGAACCACATTTTAGGTCCAAGGACCAGGTCTACAATCCAAGTACAGATCCAAGGAACAGGTAAAAGTCTATGGTTCAGTCCAAGGCATAGATACAAATTCCATGCCCAAATTATACCAGGTTTGGAACTGATGTCTAAATCTGAGTTCCATGTCCAAGATTAGAAGCCCATCTCAGGATCCAGGCCCAAAGTCTATGACAAAGGACCAGACTTAAGGTCAGGTTCAAGGTCCACAACACACTCAGGAACAAGGTCCAGATTAAAGCTTATGACCAAGGACCAGGTAGAGATACAATGTTCAGGTTCAGTTCCAAAGTCTTAATCCAGGTACAAGGTGTAGGACCATGTCTAAAGTCCATCTTTGAGGTTCATGTCTGAACTACAGGAACAAGCTCCAAGACTGACTTCCAAGGTCCAACTCCAGTTCCAGGTCCAAAGTCCATATCCAAGGTATAGATCCAATGTTCAAGTCCAAGGTACAGATTCATGTTCAAGGTTAAATCCAGGTCCAGCATTAATGTCCGGGTTTGAGATCCAAGTCTGAGTTTAGAGGTCCACATCCAAGGTCTATGGTACAGATCCAAGGCCCAGTTCAAAAGCATATTAGTTAAATAGGTTGACAGTGAAAGGATGAGGAATAATATACCATTCAAGCAATAACCAAAAGAGAGTTAGCGAAGCTATAATATCAGCTAAACTAGATTTAAGTCAAGAACTATTACAAGGGACAAACATTGTCATTATATACTGATAAAGGAGACAATTCAACAAGAAACATAACAATTATAAATAAATATGCACCTAACAGTAGAGCCTCAAATATGAAGCAAATATCAACAGATTTGAAGAGAGAAGTAGACAGTTCTACATTAATAGTAAAAGACTTTTAATACCCCACTTTGAATAATGGATAGACCATCTAGACAGAAGATCTGTAAGGAAATATAAGACTTGAATGATACTCTTAAACTCATTATACCTAAAACACATATACAAATCACTTCACCCAACAGCAGCAGAATACACATTCTTCTCTAGTGCATATGAATTATTCTCTAGTATAGACCATTAAGTTAGGTCACAAAACAAGCCACAATGAATTTAAAAATAAAGATCTATTCACACGATGGAATATTATGCAGCTGTAAGACGAAATGAAGTCGTAAAGCATATGGCAACATGGATGAATCTGGAGGACATTATGCTGAGTGAAGCAAGCCAGACACAAAAGGACAAATACTGTATGAATGCGTTACTATGAACTAAATATATTGTGTAACATATTGTTTGATCCACAAAAA
>JAQZBX010018346.1:0-29040 GCA_029593785.1 Cabassous unicinctus | reverse complement strand
CATTTTTCACTCCTCGCTTGGAAATCTGGGCCGATGGACTGGGGAGGAGAGGTTAAAAAGAAAATCTTTGAGGTAAGAAACAAAAGGAAATGACAAATGAGCTGAACAAAAAGTGTAGATGGTGGGTCTGGATTTATTGAAGATTTTTAAAAATCACCTGGAAAAGGGGGAGAGTGTCTGATATATAGGCATTATTAAGACTTGCTTAGAAATTGAAATGACAAGGGTCTAGAATTAACAGAAGGATAATCTCTGAGTGCTGTGTGTGGCAGATGAGCTTCAGTGTTCAAACATGGAAGTTGAAAAGTAAGCCAAAATGGCCCAAACAGATATAATAAAGTCATGGGCCTGGAACATTTTACATTCCAGGAAAGGATCAGCAATCTGGGCCTAAATCAGGACCAAACAAACAAAAACCATATAGACATTTTATCTACATACTCCAAAAACCAGTTTGGTGTGAGTTTTGACTCAACTAATGCTTTTCTTCCCAGAATGGATCAAAGGATCTGGATGTTTCTGTGTCATAAAGAGCTGGGCCCATCCATATCCTCGGGAGGAGGTCCAGGCAGCTTTACCTGAAAGGATGCATTACCCAGGGACGGAGGCCACGGTTACCTTGGAGTGAGCTCAGGAAGGAGGCTTGCCCATGCCTGGGCTCCCCTCCCTCTCCTGGGGCACACGGAGAGACCCAGCGGCTAGCACGCCCCTCTCGGAAGATTTACTCTCTTCCCTCACCGTCTCCAGCCACCTCTGGGTTTTCAGCCTGTAATGCATTTTCTACATCTGTAGAAGATTTATTCGAGGCAGGAAGATTTATTTAGCACATTCATGCTCAACAGAGAGGACAATTCCTCATAGAGTTCTGATCTCATTTGCTGTTAGAAGCCTAGATGAGATTGCTTGGATGACGGGCGGACAGGGTTGGCTGGTGAAAGTGGTGTGTGCGTTCACGTAGACATGATATTTGTGTGTAACGTGTAACGTCCCGATGGGCAGTTTAGTTGGTGAGTATCTGTGTGTGGGTATGTGTGGGAAAGTATTTCTGAATAATGGGGGAGCCCCAAGGGTTCTTAATTATGCACACGCCCAGGTGCATAATTAAGGTGCATTAATATACCTCACCTGGTATATTAAAGTGAGTAAACATCGGTATGTAAGGATGGGAGTCTGTGCCATATGGCTTTCTGTCTATATGTATGTAAATATAGGACTATATGTTCTGATGAAGCAGAATGTGCAAATCGTTACTATGCGTGTTCAAGCGCTCATCCATAGCTGTATAACTGATGGGAGCACAATTTGTTTTCAGCCAGAGGATTCTTTTAAAAGAGTAAACCAGATTATGTCTCTCCACAGCTTAACCTTCTCCAAGGGCTCCTGTCGCACTCAGAATGAAATTCCGACTCCTTGAGCTGACCTCTAAGGCCCTGCACCGTCCGCTCCTTCCCTCCCCACTGACCCAGCCCCTGGCCCTCTCTCCTGACTGCACCCCTCTGGTCACTCCTTTCCATTTGGTTTCTGCCTTGGCCCTGCACTGGCTGGACCCTCTGCCTGACATGCTCTGCCCCAGGCCCTTTGCTCGGCTATGTCGCCTGGTCTCAGCTCAAGCGTCCCCTCTTCAGGTCACCCTGCCGCAGTTTTTTCAGAGCACTTGCTACCATCTGAAATGATCCCACACAAGGAATTACCTTGTTATTGTCTGTTCCTGCCTCCTACTAAAATGTGAGCTCCATAGAGAGGCCATTGTCATCTTGTTTGTCACTGTATCCCCAGAACCGTGCTGGGCACATAGGGCACTCAGTAAGATCCATCAAATGAAGGACTGTATGTGTGCAATCATGGGCTATATATTGAGAGAGAATAAAATGCCGTGAATATCTGTGCATGTTGGGCACATGAATAAGAATGAGTGCGTGTTCCCATATATTTAACATACAGTCATTCATTCAACAAATATTTCCTTAGCACCTACTGTGTGGGGACACTCTAGCAGGCTCTGGGGACGCAAGAGTGTCCCTGCCTTCATTGAGCTTACAGACTAGAGGTGGAGAAGCACACTAATTATAGAGAGAGACAAAATCAAAAACTACACTAAGGCCCATGTCTGCAAAGCCCAGAGGGCTATGAGGGTATCTGACCAGAGCATGCAGTTGAGTTGGGGTCTCCACAAAGCCTTTCTCGAGGAGCTGGAGTTGTGGCCAAGATGAGAGAAGCGGCCTCCGTGACAGCCACACTTTGCGTTTTCTAACCCGCACATGTTCATGCCCCCTCCCAAACGCTGTTGCTAGAAGTCCTGAACGGCGAGCAGGAAGAACTTCCAGGCTCTTAGGATGAAACATTTGCTGATGTCGACTGGATTTCCCTCGTGGCCTCCTGGCCAGTCTCCCTCCACCTTCTCCCACTTTCGCTAACCAATCCAGGCAGGCAGGTTAATAAACCCGAAACACCTGGAGGACTCAATTAAAGCTCTTCTTAGCATTCAAGGCCCTAGCCTGAGTAATCAGCATTGCTAACCTCTTCTGAGTACTTGCTACATGTTAGATGCCTTGCACCATGCTGCTTTGCCTGCACCCCCTCATTTCACCCTCACTGCCCGTTGGAGGCAGGTAAGAGCGTGGCTATTTTACAGAAGGGGAAACTGAGCAACTTGCCCCCAGTCAAGCCACCGGTAAGCAGCAGAGCCAGGTTCAATCCCAGCCCACCTGACTCCAAAGGCTAGCCACTTGGCCACTGCCCTTTGCACCCCTGCAGCCTCCCCGGCAAGCCAGTCAGTGCCCACTGTCCCTCCAGCAAGGGGGGCTCAGGCGGTGGCCTCTGCTGTGGAATGCCCACTTCCTACCTTGCCCTCACAATTCAGAGTCAGCTCAAGTCCCACTTCCTGCATTCAACACACATTTATTGGGCTGAGTGCCCTTGGCGGTGCTGAGACTGGGAGGCTGGCTAAGACCCCCTCCTGGCCTAGAGGAGCCCCGGGGCAGAGCATCCTTCACAAAGCCAGCTCCCAGCTCTCAGCCTGCACTCTCCCGCCCACTCTGAGTGCCTCCACTCAGATCACACGATCCTCCCACTGGCCCTCATTTGCCTACCTTACAACAAGTAGCACATACCCTTTCTCAATTCACATTGGCTGATTACATTTCTCTTTGCCTTTTCTTGCTGAGTCTAATGTTTAAACAAGTGGCATGAGATGGAAATGCCATGAATCTTCCACTTCACATCAGACAACCAGGCGACTTTTTAGATATAATAGCGTTGATCAAAACAGCAGCTTTCCCCCAGGCCAGCATTTGGCCTTAATAATAGAAGGTTAAGCTGAAACCAAATTCATGATATTGCTAATAGCTCTTCCTCACTGCCTGGGCCTGAACATCAGCCACGATATACATTTAAAAAGTAAGTTCAAATCTAAATTGCAAAAATATGATGAGTGAAAAGCAAGTTAAAGAGGAATATAGAATATAAAATGCCATTTATGTAAGAGTTATAAACACACTGTGGCAGGTTGTGTTTTCCAAAGATGCCCACAATATCTCCTATCCCACATGATCTTACCATGGGACTCTGATGCTCCTCCCATTGAGAGGCCCCTCCCCTGGAAATCAGGTAGATTTTGTGACTGCCTTGACCAATAAATTGTGGCAGAAGTGATGCCGACTGCTAAGGCTAGGTTATAAAAATACTAATGCATTTCTGCCTTGTTCTCCCAAGATACTTATTCTCAGAACTTCATCACCATACTGTGAGGAAGTTCAAGCAGCCTAAGGGGAGGTCCACATGGAGAGGAATGGAGGTGCCCAACCCTTGGCCCTGGCTGAACTTCCCCCTGACAGGTAGGACCAACCTGCAAGCCATGGGGATGACCCACCTTAAAAATGACCATCCAGCCCTCAGCCAGGCTGATGCCATGTGGAGCAAGATGAGCCATCCCTGCTGAGCCCTGTTCAAATTGCAGATAGCTGAGCAAAGTAGATGATTGCTGTTTTAAGCTGCTAATTGGGACAGCTTGTTATCAGGGGTTTTATCGTGTGTTGTGGGGTGGATGTGGTATCAGGTAACTGATACAAAACCCAAAACCTGAAATGATATGGTTTATCTATCCAGACATGTACAAGTACACTACAAAGGATGTGCAGGGTGAAGATGCACAGCAAAATCATGGTGGGTGCCTTCAAGGAAGTGGGCAGGGAATGATATTGGAGGTGGTACTCTCAAGGGAATTTTAGCTTTATCTCCAATGGTTTTAATATATATATATATAAAGAGAATATATACATATATTATTTGTGTTGTTTCAAAATATAAGAAAACATTAAAAGTTGTCAGTTCTGTAAAATGATTTTTTTTTAGGAGGTAATGGAAATTGAACAGAGGACCTCATACATGGGAAGCAGGTGCTCAACCACTGAGCTACACCCGCTCCCCAGTGAGAGTTCATTTTTTGTTTGCTTTGTTTTGTTTGTAGGAGGTACTGTGGATCGAACCCGGGACCTCGTACATGGGAAGCAGGCACTCAACCACTTGAGCTACATCCACTCTCCTAAAACTGGATGTTTGTTATACTTTTCTGTATTTTTTAACTTTCTAAAAAATTTTTCAAATATATGGTAACATGTAAAGATTCTGGTTCTATGATCCATGTGAATCCAGATTTCCAGTCTGTGATTTGGAGACTGAGACTGGCTCTTCACACATTCTCCAACTGTTACCTCTTCTCTTCTTTTCCCTTTTTCTTTTCATTCTGAGGCTGACCCCAATACCCCTGCCTCCTCTGAGACGCTGCTCCTTCTTTATGGATCCCTTCATTATTCTCTCCCTCTCTGAAATCCTTACTTGTCTTTCTCCAGGGCTTCCTTTCCGCCCGAGTCTCTCAGGGAGAGGGCTTGTCCTTTCTCCTGCAGGAGCCAGTCTCCCCTCTGCCGTTCACCCTGCTCTTCCCACCTCCTCTGAGATCCTGCTCGTCAGCAACCCCCAGTCTCTCTTCTGTCTCCCAATTTCCTTGCCTCCTCTTTCTACAGATAAGCTCAAGTTTATCCTCTTAATACATGAAAACACACACACGACCTTCAGCGATCTGCATGTATGTCTTCTTCCCGACACAAACTGCTGTCCGTGTTGCCACACTGAGTCTCCACTTCCCATTAGCCCTACAGTCTGGCATGATCTGGCTCTGGCCCTTATTAGCCAATGAAATGGCTTTCACCAAGGTCCTCCCGGCCCCTGAAATGCCAGTTCTTGGGGACACTCTCCACCCTTGCCTTGCTCGACCACCCTGGCATTTGGCGAGGGTCACAGCCTCCTTCCATCTCTCTCCCCTGGCCTTGGGGCAGTGGCCACCTCCTGTTCTCCTGCCTCTGCTCCCCGCCCTCAAGCCCAGCTTCCTTCCTACTTGCCCTGCTGAGCACCACACCGGTGTTGGTGTCCCCAGGGTCCCCTCCCCTTCCTCTTCTCTGTCTTCGCTCCGCTCCACTCATACAACTTTCCTGATGCTGAAGACCTCAGATCTTCTCCCTGAGCACCAGACCGGTGCTTTCAGCTGTTTACTGGTCATTTCTACACAAATTTCCCACAGGCACCTCAAACTCATCACATCCAAAATGAAAGTCATTCTCATCCCTCAAATTAAACCCACTCTTCCTCAGTATATTTTCCTCAGCACCGTCATTCACTCCGTTGCCTGGTTTGGAGGCTTGGGGGTCATCCCAGAGCTTCCTTCTCCCGACCTCTCACTTATAATTGGTTACCGAGTTTGGCGCATTATTCTTCCTAATTAGCTCTTAAACGCAGACTCCGTCTCCCAGAGGTCCAGGCCCTCATCATTTCTCACCTAGATTCTACAATTATCTCCTAACTGGTTTCTCTGCCTTCTGCATCTCTCCTCTTCAAACCAAGAATCACATTTCTGCCAGAGTGAACTTTCTAAAACGTACATCTGGTCATATCTTAGTATCTTTCCACAGCCTTCAGGATAAAATCCAAACTTCCTAGCCTGGCATTCAAGGCCTCCATGATCTGGCCTCTGCCTTCCTTTGTAGCCTCAACTCCTACCAGTCCCTCCTCATATTCCACACATCCTTGAGCCTTCAACACAGTTCCATGCTTTTCCACTTTTACCCATGTTGTTCTCTCTGCCTAGAATTCCCCTATTCATCGAGTGGACTTGATTCATTCTTCAGAACATTGATTAAAGGACACCCCCTCTTGAAGGCCACCAGTCCCCCTTAGCAAGACCACATGACAAGTGCTTCCACCTCCTGGACTTCCCAAATCCTTCCATCTAGAAGACCGCATCTCACTGTATTGAATTAACGTTTTGGGTGTCAGTGTCCCCACTGGATATGAGCTCTCTGAAAGCAGGGGCCACAGCTAAGTCATCTCTGCACCCCTGGCACCCAGCACAGAGCCTGCACTTAGTTGGGGCTCCATACATTTTGGCTAAATATAGGGGTTCTTAAAAGCGAGCATGAAGATTCAGAGGATTCAAATTCGTATGTCATTGTTATTGAAAGAGACAACCAGAACCTACCAGTTTCTGCCCCTAGCAGTTTGACCAAATAGGATCTAAAGAAACTTTTATGGTGAATGATTCTACCTCTCGTGTCCAGAACCAGTCAGTGATTCAATTTACTGCAGTTATAACTGATGGGGCTTTTGGGTGGTGAGGGGATAGGAAGATGCCCAAGAGGAGAAAGGGAGAATTACCTAAATCCTCCTAAACCACACAGTTGGCATTATTTCCATATACACACCCAGCTTCCCCCTGGTCCCTCTCTGCTTTTCGCCATCTAAAAACATTCCCAGAGACTTGAAGCCCACATCAGACACATTTAGTGTTGTCCAACAAGTGAGTTCCTGAAAACAATCAAACAAAGGCAGCGGACTGTGGGAAGGAATGAGCCCACTGCCCCTTAGCAGGCATGTGTGTTTCTATCCCTTAGCACCACTGCCTGCTTTATGTCCTCGGCAAATAGGCCTGGGCCAAACTCCCAGGGGATTTGAGGAGCAAAAGAAGAGCCCTCGACAAAATTAGGTCAAGCGTCACTCCTGGTACATGAAACCCACTGTTATGCCTCCAACTTGGGGCTCTGCCCAAGTCCCTCGCTCAGAGGCCAGTGGCACCAGCAGAGGCAATGCAGTCTAGCTAATGTGAGACCCTCTCCTATGGCCGGGTCGCTCCCGTCCCCCCCCCCCACTCCTGGCCACACCCAGCTCCAGCCACCTCCACTCCCTCTCCCGCCCACCTTCCCTTGCTGCCCATAACCCTCAACCCCTTCTCAGAGTCTGCCCACCCGATCCTCACTCCTAAAAGGCTTGAGAGGGTGAGAGGGAGCGTTAGAGGGAAGAAGCCCTGGGGCTGGAGACCCGGCAAATGAAAACGGAGAGCCAGCAGCTGCAGAGAATTTAGCCACACACCCCCCACTGGTGTCTCGTCTTATTTAACAGGAGAAATCCCCAGAGCAGGGTCCTTAACTCCTCCAGCCGAGGCTGGTAGACAGGGAGCACTCAGGAAATGTTAAGTGAAATCTCTAAGAGGCTCCCCACTGAAAGCCCTTCAGGCTCCAACGCTAAGAAAAGGCTTTCGAGCAGAGCTCAGGATCTTCAGCTGTGAGGGCAAGGCCTGGGCCAGCCCCAAGCTCAGATGGGAACAGGATGTGATGCCCTCCAGAGTGAGGGCAGAGCCCTTCTGTGGGAGGTGACGCTGTCCTCTGGCTAAGGGGGTGGCAGGGCTCAGAGTTACTTTGGACGACTGTTTCCAACGGTGGGGAAGATGTAGCACTGAGCAACGACGCCCCTCCCCCTACCCCCACCCCACCCCCCCACCCCCCGCCCCAGGCTCCCGGGAATGGCAGCATCAGTGAGCAGTCTGAGCAGCCAGGAGGGGAAGGAGTCACATCTCCTAGCACCGCTCCCCAGTGAGGTGGGAAGTGGGGTGCGTGGAGCAGAGGTGAGCTACGAGCCCTGATGGGGATCAGAACTGAGAATATGACTCATCAGCTCCCACATCAGCTAGCCAACCATGGAGCCTTCTTGTTAGAGAAGATAAACCCATGCATCTCCCGATGAGGTTCGGGGTTGCAGCCTGGCAGGGACTCTCAGGGTGCCTGCACCTTCTGAAACCGACCTCCAAGACCACACCACCAGAGCTGCCCAAGCCCACACTTGCTTTAGCGTCACTGGCGAGGCTCCCTGTGACCCCGTCTTGTCAGTGAGACTGGAACCACGGAGGGCAGGCTCTGCTCACTGCCGCATCCCCAGCTGGCAGCCAGCCAGAGCTGTGGGCACAGCTCGTGCACAGGAAAGGCGCTGGCTGACCAGTGATCTGACAGGTGGGTGGGCAGAGGGCAAAGGGAGCCTGACAAGGGTGCCTTGGGCTTGACTTCCGACAGCCCCCTCCCCTTCCTGGCTCAAACAAGCACCCACAGCCAGGCCCTGGGGGAACAGAAGCACCACATGCCTGGGGAAATCGGGCATAAACACACACTAAATTAAATGGCAAGGTAAGACAGCCATAGAATAGATGTCACAAGGCAGAATATAATTAATTGCTAAAGGAGGCGAACAGACAAGAAGGATGGGGTGGGGCCAGGGAGGGAGAGAGGGACCATGGTGAGCTGCTGCAGTCAGAAGAGGCTTCAAGTGGGGTTTAATCTGAACCTTGAAGAGGGGTGGATTCGAATAAGCAAAAAGACTGCAGGCAGCATTCCAGGTGAAGAGAAGGGCCTGAGCAAAGGCACAGAGGAAAAAGCAGAGCATGGATTTGGGGCCTGGGCGAGGTCCAGTCTGACTGAGGAAAGGGGTTTCTGAGGGTGGGAGAGGTGAGAGCTAAAGTGGGGCTAAACGTGGATCAGCCTACACAGCAGACAAGTGGTGACCTGATCCTGTGGAGAGATGTTGACAGGGAGTCGGGGGGAGATTAAATTAACCAGCCAGATCCTGGCGGGGGGCGGGGAGTGATATGCTCATGACTGCAAATGTAGTAGTGGGTTGTAGGTGGGGATTGGGGGAGTGACCAGGAGTCCAGCCCTGCCAGGACACCAGCCTAAACTGGGTGGTGGCAGTGACCTGAAGAGGAGGCGACAGAGGCTAGGAAAGGAGAGCCATCAGACCTGGTGGCCACACAGTCGAAAGTGGGCTCCCGGCGATAGTTCCCCCTGGCCAGGGAGGGAGAGTGAGCCCTTGGCAGAACTGGGCTCCAGGAATTCAGCCCTCTCCTGGCAAACCTGCCTGCTGAGGAAGTAACTGCCTGAACAAATAATACTTTTACCTCCTAAGGAGTAAAACTCAAATTGAGCCATTCCCCATTCACCTGGCTGGCAGCAATCATTCTCTGGGTAGAAGTCCATTTACAGGCTTTGAGAGCTAGCACTGAGGCAGGAGGGGGCTGCTGAGAGAAACCAGATCTGCCCCAGTGCCCCCCTCTCCATCCCAGGCCCACACCCTAACGTGGCCATTGCACACACCAACAGGAATTCCATTAGCAGTGCAGAGAATTGAAGGAGTTTAATTACTCAGGCCCAGGCATCCAGGGGCTTTAAATACACCCATTCTTTTTTAATATTTTTGAAATCACCATTATTCTAGAAACAAAATGTTTCAGGTTCCCCACCACCCCTGGTATCTCTGGCCAGTGGGCACTTTGGAATCAGTCCTTCCTTGACCATCCACAGCTCCTTTTCTGGGTATGTCACCCCCTCAGCCCATCGCACCCACATGAAGGGGTTCTTGGGTGAGGAGAGAAGGATGTTTGGGGGAAACGGTACCCGGGGAAGCTGGCATTTGGGTGAGATGCCTGCATTATTCCTTTTCAGTGCTCTGTTGCAAAATACACAGAGTTTTATTTTCAGTCCACACTGAAGCATATTTCAGGGCAAATTTCCTATTGCCTGTCACAGCTCAGGGGAAAAATGAATACACATTTCCCCAGCTCCATTAACTAGGGAAACAGGCTCACATTGCTAGAAGGCATGTTCCCTGCAACTGAGGCAAGGGAATGAAATCGTCAGGAAGCAGTCTCCTGGGGTCCTGGAGAAGGGGGCACACAGGCATGCAGTGTCCCAGCCCCACACTCCTGGTCGTGAGTGCCAGGACACAAGGGGGCAGGGCAGGCACAGCGGCTGGAGAGGGGGCCAGCCCTGCCCTGGGAGCGCTTTGGTCCATGGGTCCTCCCTGTCACCTCCTGCCTCAACCCATCTGCCTCTTGCCATCCCGCCCTCCAGTACTAACCTTAGATAGACAGACAGACAGGATCTCAAGGAATACAGTGAGATCATGGCTTCCCCCTTTCCTTTTTGAAGGCAGGGCCCTCCTGCCCTATGTCTCCACTGGCCTGGGAAAGCAGGAGCCCTGACCTGGGCCAGGGGGACTCCACACTCCACACTCAACTCTTGTCCTCCACCCCTAGGGTCAGAAGGGTGAAATATGTGCATGTGGTCAAAGCTCACCGAGGTTACTGTTGATCCCTTAGCAGGAAAGCCCTTGTCAGAATAGTACTCTGGCCTGCCCCAGGGAGTGTGGTAGGTGGGCACAGTCCAGGGTCTGGGACAGGGCAGGGAGCACGTGTGGCAGGGACAACTGGCAGGTCCTCACTATTTCTCCCGCAAGGATGTTCTGATATGGTCTCCTGGACAGCACCCAGGTACCCAGTGGAGAAGCTGTCAATTTGGAGATGAGAGATAGCTACAGAGGGATCTGGCTCTAAACCCAAAATCCTGAGTTGCATTTTCCTCTCTGTTAAGCAAGCATTACTCATCCATCTCCCACGCCCGTGACGTTACATGAGACCTTGGAGGGAGAGAACTGCAGACCCAAGGAACAAGCAGGTATATTTGGTTGCAGCAGGAGGGCATGAGCCTAGAAGGCAGGAAAAACTTCCTGATGGGGGAAGGAGCTCGTAAGACAAGGAAATGAATGGCCCAGTCTCCTTCCACAGGGGTCTTTCAGAACTGCTGAGAATGGGCTGGGTTAAATTGTTCATGCCTAATGTAATGTCCTCAGGTAGCCACCTCACCCAAACTCCGATGGTATGGGGAGATATAGGGACAGTGTGGCAGAGAAGGAAGATCTAAGCAGGGCATCAGGACACCTGGGTTCTAGTTGTGGCTTGGAACTCTGCTGAAGGCAAAGTGCTCACAGGAGCGGTGCCAAGGTGGTCAGCCCCACACTGGTAGCAGAGAGGGCTGGGGGAGAGCAAGGGAAGGCACAGCCTTCTACTGTGGAACCAGCACCCCCGCCCCCCGCCCCGAGAATCCTGGTCCAGTCTCCACCTTGAATTCTGGGGTCTGATATACTCCAAGGGGCTTACTCTTCTTCCTGCTGAGCTGATGAGGAAGGACAGGGGAAAGTGTGGCTGGAAAGCTCTTGGTCACCCTACTCCCTAAGGAAGGGAAAGAGAAAGCCAGCACACACCCCTAAGCACACATATTGAGCATGACACTTCACATATGTAAGGATGAACCAGAAGACAATCCTCAAACACACACACACACAGAGCCAGTGGCCAGTCAGCCCTCCCAAGCACAGGGCTGCTTGTGGCTGTAACTCTATCCTGGGATCCCAATGACATCATTCCCACAGGAACAGCAGGGAAGGAGAGAAGGGGATACAGTGGGGGTAGGGTGGGAAGTAGAAGCCAAGAGAATGTCATTGCAGAGCCAGCTCTGTGGAAAGGCTTCGTGGGATGACCAGCATTCAAGGTCTGTCCTGGGTTTGGACCAATCTAGCATTCCAGCTTCCAAATGGGGTTTGATCCCAGCTCCAAACTCACTAGCTATGTGATCTTAGGCAAATCATATAATCCCTCTAAGGATCCTTCCTCATCTGTGCAATAAGGCTATTCTAAAAGAGTTGTTTCAAGTACCCTGGGGGCAAGGAGCACTGTGGGAAAAGAGGTTTTTTTCCCCTCATCTTCTGTCCACCATCAACATCCTACTAAGCCTTCTTAGACATCCTAAGTGCCACATGCTTCTACTTTGCTTACTTCTGGAGATCCCTTCTAGTGGTTCACCAGGACCCCAAATGTTTGGGGCAGTGTCATCACCCCATAAAGCAGCAAGTCAAATCTCCAGAATTAAAGATGATGGCCCACTGTTGCCTCCCCTGCAAAGAACATGCTGGCAGGCTGCCCCACAGGTGCCCTTGCACAGAACTCACTACCCTCTGGGGAAGGACCACTCCCCCTCCATGGTTCTGAGAGTAGGGAAACCCAGCAGTCCCACACCTACCAGGACGGTAACATGAAACACTGATTACACAAACCTGCCACAGTCCCCGCTGAATATTTCATACAAGAGCAACGATCCATTAGTCACCATCAATTATTCATCTCTGTCAGGGCCAGAGCCAGGGATGCAGCATGGGAGCAGCTGGAGCTGGGACCCACACCCACTCTACCTCCTCTCCCCCTTGAAAGCAATTGACAACCTTTCCTGTCTCCCCAACCATTTAGGGTCCTACTGAGCACCTACCTCTGAAAAGAGTACACAGTAGTCAGATGGATATCACCCCACTGAACAGATGGCCAGCAAGACACAGGCCAAGCTGAGACTGGGCCACAAGAGCTCACAGTAAGGATTTCCAAGAAACATGGAATAGAAACACTTCCTTTATCAAACTCAACAGCATGCTTGGAAGCAGGTTGATGTAGCAGAGGTGGCTGGGCAAAAGGCTTGACTCATATTCGCTGTGTGTCCCTGAGAAAGACACTCACAGCCAGTCGATCTCTGGCCCCATTCTGAAGGTTTTCTTTCTTCAAAAGAGGTTATAGAATCACGGGTTCTCAGAGCTGCAGGGAAAGGCCCACAAGCCTCAGCCCTCAGTGCTGCATGAAGCCCTCCAACAACAGAACATTCAGATGGTCCTCCGGTCTCCACTGAAATATGCCCAATGGCAAGGTGCTGATGTCTCTTGAGGCAGGCCACTTAGTCTTTGGACAGTTTCTAATTCATCAACACTCATTCAACAAACATTTACTGAGCATTTGTCAAGAGTCAGGTAATGAAAGAGGCACTTGGTATACACCTGTGAAACAGACCAAGTCCTGCTCTAGTAGAATAGTTTTCCCAAGTGTGGGTCAAAATTAGTATCCATGTATGTTGTATGCCCTGCCCCTAGTAGGAGATGAGATGTAGAAACGATTCTCTTTAAGACCCAAAGCTATGTATTCACTGCAGTAAGACCATGGGACACAGCTTGCTCCCCAAGGCTGGCCTTGTGCCCTATAATTACCTGTTTTGGCCATGGTTTTCAGGCCTGGATCCAAGCAATAAGTACTCCTAAATATTAGAGGTTGAAGCCCCCAATTCTCCCCATCCTCCCCCCAAGAATATTGTATCCACACATGCACACACGGAGTCTTCTCTGCCAAGCAGGAGTCTGCCTCCACCTCTTCCTGACCCTACTCCACCCCCAAGAACTGGTTTTGCCCATGGTGATGTAGGCAGTGAACCAACTGGTGCTATAAATGGCACCGGGAAGCACTGTCCAAAATGTCTTCCCCAACAGCCTCCATCATGACTGGAATCCCACCATATTTACCCAGCCCTTTTTGTGTAGGCATTACTGCCTCTTAAACATGGAGATGCCTTCGGGTTGGGAGGAGCACCATATTAAGCAGAGCAGCGGCCTGAATTTGTGCCTGAGGCTGCAGAAAAAGATAGGCTGGGAGTGTTCTCACAGCTGGGGAAAGGAAGAGGAGGTGAGCAGACCTGGGGGAATAAATGGGACTGAGTAGCAGAGGGCAGCAGGTAGGTCCTTGGCATCTCTGAGGGGAACTTAAGGGGGGAGCACCAAAAGGGCAGTAGGATGTAGCCTAAATTTTACCTGGAATTTCCCTTTTAGTGTTAGGAAAGTTGAGGAAATTTCCAAGTGGTCCCACCCTGTTCATTGAGCCTCTCAGGACCCAGGGGATTATAGTTATGTCCTCTGACCCAGACTAAGTGCCCTGGGCAGGGAAACAAGACAGGCTTAGATTATTAGTTTAGTGGAGAGATGTAGAAGGGATGGGGATGGGAAGAGAAGGAACAAGAAGATAGGGGAGAAGAGCTTCCTCCTTCCTGCAGGATTTCCTGGGGCCTGGAAGCAGAGGGAATGACCTTGTTCAATTGAATCAAGAGGCTTGGAATGTGGTGCAGCCCTGCTCCAGGTACAAGAGGACTCAGCCACGTCTCTGGCATGGCTCTAGCACCCTGTCCTCTCTCTCACATCATGGGCTCCCCCAGCCATCAGAGCTCTGGAATGCTGCCAGTCTCTGCTCTCCCTAACCCCTACATCTGGCCCCATGCCATTCCAGCCATGCCTCCTCCTCCCACTGCAGCTAGCCCTCCTGCTAGGGCAGTGTCATTGCGACAGAGGCGGGGAAGGAGGGGCTCAGCTCTAACAGCCTTCTCTGATCTGCCCACTACAGAAAAGCCTGGGTTCTCCACACTGATCCCTATTGTTCCCCCTCCCCTCCAGCCTCTTTTCAGGGTTCTGTCCCCAATTAAGCTTCACATGACCACCCACTACCACAGAAACCCACCCATCCCACCAACCCAGGATAAGTTTTGCCTATGAGTGAAGTAGGCAATGAGGTATCTGAAATAATGAGTAGTACAGGGAAGTTGCCCCTAGTTTAAACATTTCAACAAGCTGGAGAAAGATACAAGTCACTGACTTTGAGAGGCCATACCCAGATTCCAGAACCTAAGGTCATGCATCCTTAACATCTATGGGCTACACTGACCCTACCCTAATCCAGGCCATTCAGGTCAAGAGCCTACTTGTAAAGACCTCCTGGGAAAGACAAAGACACTTATAGTTGAACTTGGAGTTCATCTGGTCTTTCCCCTCATTTTACAGATGTGAAATTGGAGACCAGGGATAAGAGGGGTTTGCTCAAGGTCACACAGTCAGCAAAGAGTAGAAACAGTATTTCACAATGCCATGTACCCCCTACTCCTGCATCCACCTCTGAAATTCAGAAGTTAGGACTCAACCTGTGACCCTCCAGTCTGTGGGGGCAGGAGCGGCACCAAGCTCTGTCCATGGTACTGAACCCTCCTGGTCCCAGCTGAATTTCTAAACACTGCTTGGGGCTAGACTAATTCCAAGCAGATAAACAGGCAGAAGTCCAGAAGCACAAGCAAGGGGTCAACACACAGTCCCAAACCCTCACTTCTTCTCATTATCTTGATCTATGTGTGGGCATCTGACCCTAAGATACTGAGGTACAGATCCTTTCAGAGGAGCTAAATGTGAGAAAACAACATGACTGATACTGGTTAGTGAAAGGGGAAACTCTTCAAGAGGGAAACCACTAGAAAGGAAGGTCAAGAGAAATTTGATGTCATTTCCTCTCCTATTGGTAAAGATATGGGTATAAAAGGAGATTCTTTAAGAGGATGTGGGGTGATTTTGAAAGGTCCTGCCAAGAGGCTGGAGTTTGGATATCAGGATCTTCAAAAGTCACCTTTCTGAAGTCCAGGATCACGACTGTGACCCATCTGTGGGTCCTTGGAGTGAAGGATGGAGAAGAGGTTGATGCGTTTTCTCGCCCAAACCCTAAGATACCCCTGGAAATGCATGGAATGATATCAGGTTGTATTAGGAAAGAAGTTGAGTCTATTCTGAGCCCTGGATTGGAAGTGCCCATTGCAGGAATCTGGAAGCTGTATTCTTCACAGGATTCCTGGACCTTTACTCTCCCTTCAATATTTAGGCAGAATGATTGGCAGAACGAATGTTCAGCATGTGTGAATGGACCACATACAAACGAGCTGTTTTAGCAGGAGAGACACAGCATCCTGAATTTAAATGGACAGCCCTGCCCACGTGGTGAAGGCACCTGCATGTCCTACTGCAGTTTGACTCTTAACTGAAATTTCCTGATGCCAAATTCAAGCACACACACACACACACACACACACACACACACAAACACACCTTACCTGAGAGAGAACAGTAACGCTGATAAAAGAGGGGGTTCCACTCTGCTAAGCATTTAAGCATCACTGTTGCTCTGTCCAGCATTCTCCTTTTCCTGCTCCTCCTTCTTCTCCCCTGCTCCCCATTTTGACACACTTAGTGAATACAAGGAAACTCTGGTTGACCACCAAGCACACACTGAACTCTCTCCAGCATGTTTACACACACTCTCACAAAATCTCTGGGATGGAGGGAATCTTTCTCTATTGATACATATTAATAAAGCATATAATTCCTCCAAAGTTTACAATCAGTGGTATTTGGTATAATCACATAGCTTGGAGGGAATCTTGGTTGCCAATTTGCCCTTTCCCTATGTCTATCCTAACTCAGGCTTTTCTGCTCTTAGAAGGAGGTCTCACTGCCTGCTTGGTCTCCTGTTACAATGTCTAACCAACTCCTACTCTTTGGAAACCCTCTTTATAACCTTCATGCTATAGGTTAATTCCATTGCCTCTCTGGTATCCTGAATCATTTTTAAAGATGTATAGCATATTCCTAAGTGGATGTGGCAAGCAGGGTCCCATCAGACCTCTCCTAATAAGGCAGACACATGCACACACACACATACACACTCATGCACACACACACGTACCCACATACAGAAACTGTGACCACTGGTAACAATTTTTAAAAGGCCAAAGGACACAAAGGATCCTCAAGTGGGCACCTGATCCATGTCCCTGTCCGTAGAGACAAAACTGCCTCAGGTCCCCACCCCACCCCCAGAACACTTCACAGGCTGCTCCATCCCACATCCTCGAGAAATCTATCAGCCCTTGTTTCTGGGTCTGAAACATGAAATTCTCTGGCCTCCTTTAGCCCCCAAAATCCAGCCTCACCAGTTCCCACATTGCCAGCAACTAATACATTTCTCAGAAGCCATATTTATATTACAGCAGGATAAGGGGAGAAAGGTGGAATTGGATTCAATTTGATTGAGTGTGACAACTACACAGTTAACCACATGTGTCATCAAGACATGTGAACTGGGGATAGTTTATGCTCAAAAATTCATTTCCAAGAGGACCTGACATCTTCCTCTCACAAACATCCAGACAGCAGTGACATCAGTGGCAACGCGAAGAGAAGAGATTCATGGACTTGTCTAAGGAA
Organism: Cabassous unicinctus; assembly: GCA_029593785.1. NCBI lineage: Eukaryota > Metazoa > Chordata > Mammalia > Cingulata > Chlamyphoridae > Cabassous > Cabassous unicinctus. Next base: position 11,964 of record JAQZBX010018346.1, on the reverse strand, counting down.
GAGACCTTGTAAGATCATCCATCTGCCCCTGCCTCCAGGCAAAACACCTCCCTCTGAAAAGCTCCTTCTCTGCTTTTCTGCAACATCTATCTGACATTCTTCCTTATACCCCTTTGGTTGCCTGTTTCAGTGTTATAACAAGAGAGTGCTGCCTTATATCTAACCTAAACCCTGCTTGCTGCAGTTTCCAACCATTGTTTTAGTCCTGCCCTCAGTACAATGACACAGCCTTCTTCCATCATGGCCATCCCTGATTCTGGCCACTCTGGGGGCACACCTGCCATGGCCACTCATTGTTGGTGATATCAAAGGGCCATGGTCCCCTGACCCTGGGCTTGTTCTCCGTCTCTCCACTCTCTGGAGTGAGTGGCCAAGGAGCCTTCTCATTCCTGTTCCTGTATTCCTTTCTCAGACTCCTAGGGAAGATGTATAGTTAAGCCTTTGGAAATTTCTGATACTTTCTTGAGACTCTGGAAAGGGACTGCAGGAATTTTCTGGTACACCCCCATCATTTTACAGAGGAAGGAACAGATACAGAGAGGGGAAGTGAGAAGCTCAAGTTCACATGGGAAATTAGAGGCAGAGCCAGGAACTCCAGTCCCCTTTCCAACCCAGATCCTGTCTGCCAGCCCAGACTCTCCATGAACCCTGCCCTGCCAGGGTGTGGTGTTATAGACATGTACCATGCACACACCAGGAGGGGAACTGCCACTCCATGAGAGGGCCCAGGAATTCCTTTAGCCCCTCTATATCCCACGAATCATGGTGCCCAAGAACCCAAACCTTCCTCACCTCACTGGGGCCCCCATTATAAGCCCTCAGAGCATTTGCATGCCACCTAAGAGAGCAGTCTCCTTTGACCTGGAGGCAGAGCCTCAGATTCAATTTCATTCTCAGTTTCCAAGGAATGTAAGAGGGAGACAACCACTCCCCTTGGGCAGCCTGCCAAGTCTGTGTGTGTATGGAATAGTTGTGTGTGTGTGTGTGTGTGTGTGCTTGCGGGAAGTTGTGGATCTCTCTACTCTGATCCAAATGTCCTGAGATGCCCAAACCCCAAACAAGGAGGAAATGCTATAGGAAAGGATAAGGTTAGAGTAGGACAATGGGGTGGAGCTTGGGAGGGGGCTGTTTGGGGAATCTGTCTGTTTTACATGGGGGAGGGAAAGGGCCTAAGCTCCTGTGCCCTAGAGCTTAAGGTCTTGGGGGTACACCCTGCCTCAGTGTGCTTCCAAATTTGTTCTTGATTTCTCCCCTGCCCATTAGCTGCCAGGCCAGGGTCTGCCTGCAGTGCAGCTCCTTGGTAGAGAAAGGAGGAGCTGAGGGAGAGAAATCACACCCAGGGGCCAGAGAGAGTGAAGGATCAGAGACCCAGTCCCTACTTTAGCTGGATGACCCCAGGGGACACTGTCCATGCTCTCCCTGCACCCACCTCATCCAGGGAAGCCCCCTCCTTATCTACCTATGTCTCCGGCTTTCCCATCCCTGGTCTATAAGAGGGGCTGCACGCAGCCTCTACAGAGAGGCATCCAGGCAGCTGGAGGGACCCACCATGGGGCTGGGGAAGGAACCATGTGCCAGGACAACGAATTATACAGCCCCGTGATACATGTTCCCCCATTGGGCCAGACATGGGTGAGCAGACAGCTGCCCTCATTGGAAGGTGGTTCTTCCACTGTCCTCCAGAGGACTGACTATATTCTCTCAGTGCCAGAAGAGACCTGAAGACTGTCTTCCTGTGGGAAGAGCAATTATCCCCCAGCCTTGGAGATCAGGGTGTTAAATCCTAATTACAACAGGCAGTTGTCCAGACAGACATAGGCCATAACTCTGCATCCGCCTCTCAGCTTTTCTCTGTGGCTGCTGAACTGTAGCCTCCAGACTCTGTCAGGAGGCAAGGAAGGGTACAGGAAGGGGAAATGGGCCCTCAGTGCAGGAGGAATGTGGTTAGACACAGGGGGAACTTCCTCACTGTTGGGGGCTACCAGCCATAAGGACTGATCTTACTTCTGGAGCAAGTCCCAATAGAACATCCTTGGAGGGCCTATGCCATAAGGGGGCTTTAGGTTCCCTGGAAAGGATAGGCAAAGGGAGCACTGAGGGTCCACCACTTGTGAGAGCTCACATTTGGGGTTGGGGTTGGGGTTGGGGTTGCCTCTGCATCTGTGGAACTGTGTGGACACAACTGACATGACCAGTTCTGGATCTGGCCCCGTGAGCCCCACAGTCCCCCAGAAATGGACCAGCCTGTTCCCCTTCTCTGCAGTGTGAAGCATGGAGGGAGTATGGCATTTGGGGGCAGAAAAACCTGAATCTGGATTCCACTGATTCTGCCATCCACTAGCAGTGGGGCCTTGAGGACATTTACTTTGTCTTTCTGAGACTTAATGCCCTCACCTGTAAATGGGGATAAAATATCACAGACTCTAAAACTGGGTGGAACTGCTGGTTGTGCAACATTGCAAATTTACTAAAAATCCTTGAATTGTACTTTTGAAACAGGTGACTATTATGATATATAAATTAGATCTTAATAAATCTGCTTAAAAATATATGCTGCTTGGACTTCTTGGAAGCATAAAATGAGATAATATATGAGGAAGCATCTGGATCCATTCTATGAACACTTGCTGAGTCCCCACTGCACAGACACTGGTTTCTACAGACTGAGACAGGCTTTAGAAACATTAGATGGTCTCACGGGTAGGTTTTGCCTTGATCACTGTTGAGTTGGTTGCTTGCTCTGTATTCTTTAAGAAGTCACTTTCCCTCTCTGAGTCTTCATCTGTAAAATAAAGGCTTGGGCTGCTCAGAGTTTTTAAACCTCTTTCTTTAAACAGAAGCTTAAGTGGAACCTCAAAAAGCAAGACAGATAATGGCAGAGTTGCTCTGGTGAAGGGAGGGTTGGGGTGGGGGCTGCAGCTCTCCCGGGACACCCCTCCCTCCCAACTCCAAGGAAAGCTCCCCTCCCTAGGCAGCTACGGAAGGGGCCTCACTCACAGAGGCTACCTGCATGCCAATGGACCAGGTGCTCTCCGAGCTTCCCCCAACCCTGGCTATGTATCTCTGGGACAATTTGTTCCATGCAGGCTGCCCAGGAAGGCTGTCAGTCAACCCTGAATCTCTGAGACATAATGAGTGCTCCCAAATTCTGCCCTGACCAGCCAAATCCCAGGGAAGCCTGGAATTCTGGGAGGAGCAAGCAATCCTTACCCAGCATTCACCACATGCCCAGCACCAAGCTGGGCTTTACCTAGGACAGTGGGCCCTCAAACTTTTTGGTCCCAAGACCCCTTTACTGAGGACCCTCTGAAAGTGTTTGCTTAGTGGGTTATATCTATCAATATTTATTGTATTTGGAATTTAAAACTGAGATGAATTCATTTGTTTAACATTAACACAATAAACTCATTACATGTGAATACAAACAGCATATTTTTATAAAAAGTAACTATTTTCCAAGAAATATCTAGTAAGAAGAGTGGCATTGTTTTACATTGTAAATCTCTTTAAATGTCTGGTTTACTGGAAAGCTAGCTGGACTCTCATGTCTGCTTTTGCATTCAATCTGCTGCAATAATTGTTTTACTGAAGTATGAAAGAAAACCCAGCCTCACACAGATACATGCAGTTGGAAAAGGGAGTATTTTAATAGCGTTTTCAGTCAGTCCACTGTGGCTATTCTTCTTTGATAGAACACCAAAACTTGACAGGTGGTAGCTTCTTAAAGGTTAGTTGTAATGTGGAATCTGAAACTTTGTACGTGGAATGGCTCTTTTATCTTTGTGCATGATTTTGTAACATCATGCATTTATCATTTGGAAAAGATTGGTTTGCTGAGTTGTGCAGACCTTCCAAATATTGACAAGTTTCATTATACAATGTTTACTCTTAATATTCCCATTGATTTCATCAGAAAAGTCTTTCTCACACTATTAGATACGAGTTTTCCAAATTGTAATTTTTGTCTGAAAGTTCTAATCGTATCGTTGGCAACGAATACTATCAGTTGTTTTCCTTGAAGTGACAGGCTCACTTTGTTCATTTTTGCAAAAATATCTGGCAGACACCCGAGTCTGAATAACTGTAGTTGTCTGTCAGTCTTTCATTCCAGTAAAAATGGAATTTCAGTAAAAACAGTGGCTGGACCAGCGTACCACTCACCCAGATGCACAGGTGCTTTTCCATGAGTAACCCAGTGCTTCAGGATGCAGCACAAGTACCTGAGGTGTGCTTACTGAATCACACAGAATATTAAAAAGACGTGCACTTGACTTGAGGTTTAATAACATTTATCATCTTTGCTGCTTCATCACAGATATTCTTAAGTGAAAATGGCATTTAGTTAATTAGCTAGCTAGCTAGTTAAAGTACCCTGACTACTAGTACAATTTGGTGCTATGCCTTGATCCCATGCCAGGGCACCATCGTTTCACACACTATTGTTGTAGTACTATCACTCTCAACACAATGACAATGGCAAATCAACTCTTGGTCTTATTATGAGAATAGTTTTGACTTCATGGATGCCCCTCTCCGTGAAAAAAATTCTTGGGGACTCCCAGGATCTGCAGACCACACTTTGAGAACTGCTGTCCTAGGACTCCTCGAGTATTCTTCACAAAGGCCATGCCCCTTGTGTGTTATTATCTGCATTTTCAGATGACAACGCGGAAGTTCAGAAGGTTTAAGTAGCTGGCCCAGGGACACACAGGCAGGAAGTGGCAGACACTGAGGCTGTCTGACCCCCCGCCACACGCATGCTGTTTCAGCTCTGCCCTGCAGAACCTGCAGTCTGTGGGGTGTGGACCCATGGGAGTGAGGGACACCTCTCCCCTCCCCCATTGCCCCAGGGGAAGCCTGAGGACACCTCCCAGCCTCCGCAGAGGACCCTGTTCCTGTCTGCCCCCTGGGCGCCCCTGCTGCCCCTCCACCGCAGGACACCTGATCCAGGTGGGGGCTGGTCTGCTCTGGGAAGCCCCAGACCTCTGGGGCTGGGCTACCAACTGCAGGCTCCGTCCTCCTTTTCTGTCTCCCTTAGCAGTGGCAGCAGCAGGCGCAGTTTCCAGCATCAAAGAGCTAATCCAATTTCTCGCTGTGCTCCCCCCTTCGCCTCCTGCAATGCCAGGATTGATTGGAACCAGGGCAGCCTTATTAAAGTGATGCCTTTTCCTCCTCGTGGGAGAGTCAAAGTGAGAGACAGAGCCCCTCCCCCTAATTAATTCCAAGCTTCCTGCTAACACCAATCCTAGTTACACTGCTGCCCTGATGCCTCCCGGGGCTTACCACCAGCTTTCCTTGGCTCTGAGTGGTGAGGCTGGATGTCAGGCTCCAGGTCTTCTTCCTCTCAGAATCCCAGAGCACTTCACCAGTAAGTTCTGGCTCAGCCTCCGTACATTTCTCCGTTGGGAATGGCCCATCCCTCCTCCTTCTTTGCAGGTCTCTGTCCTCCCTCCAGGTGAAAACAAGGGAACCCCAGGGTCCTGGTATCTTATCTCAGGCCCCCACCATTGGTCCATCTGTAGTTGGCACAGGGGGGGATTCATGGCTGACAATGGAAATGGGGAGCCTGGCAGGCCCAAGGAGGATGGAGATCAGGGACTGTGTGTTGGCTAAATATGCTTTTCTCCAAATAAACACAGGGGATGAAAGGCGAGGGAGGCCTCAGAAATCTCCACCACTCTTAACCCAAACCCACTTTCCAGGATCTCTTCCATGCTGCCTTGCAAACCCGCGTCCACTCCAGGAAGGGGAATAATGGACGTAAGCTGTAGCAGACGAGGGTAAAGTCAGGCAGCAGAAAGGACTTCCTTTCCGTGAACAGTGTGAGACTGCTTCCCCAATACATTTTCAAAGCAAGAAGGACACTTTCAATTCCAGACACTTAGTTGAGACCAGAAGCAATGGTGAAGAAGAGATGTGTGTCTCAAACCCCCCAGCCCCTAAGGAGCTGGCGCTGTCTGGGGAGGGGCTGTGCCCCAGGCCCTGGCTGACCTTGGGGAGTCGTATCTGCTCTGGAAGGAGACAAACAGGCCACACACATCCCCATCCAGCTTGGGCATCACTAATCGCACATCCCACCTCATCTGACTTCAGAAGAAACTGAACCCAGGAGTGGGAGTGAGGAAGGGGAGGAGAAAGAAGGAAGAGGAAAGGGGGGAAAGGGAGAGATGAGGGTCCATGATATTCTGTCCTCTCTCACACACACACGCACACACACCACTGCAGTTGGTTATAACTCTCTTCTCTGTTTCTCCACAGCTGAGCAGGAAGCCAGGAGAAGACCCTTCTCCCTCTTGGCCTCAGTCACCACCCCGGAAGCAACCTGGATCTGGTTCCCTGTGAGCTAAAGAGGCATTTAGAAGGCCCAGTGTGAGCTTCTGTGACTTTGCCTCAGGCACCTCTTTCTTCTGTGATGGGCTTCTAGGCCTCACCCCACCTTGTGTTACCTCCAGGTCATCCCCTCAGTCTACTTGGGTATTGAAAGGGTTAAGCTCCTCCCAGCCCCACCCCCCTCCTCAGTCTCTGACTCTTCTCATCCCATCCCTCCATTCATTTCTATTTTCCCATCTCCCTGGTGCCATGCCCATAGTTACAACCACTTACACTTGATATTAAGATGCATGGAATAGTAATGGGTGAATTCTGCCTCTAATTGCAATATTCCCTAATTGCTAAATTCCAGAGCCTTTGCATCAAACCAATTATGGGAAGCCCTGCCAGGGTTCTCCATGGCCTGAGGACTCCCTGCTCTACTCAGAGCCACTTGGTCCTCACAAAAGCCTCAGGAGAGCCTCCCTGACCCCTTGTCCAGCTACTGCTCTCTCTTGGTCCCAGACTGTCTAGTAACTAGGCCCTTGGCCTCCTGTTTCCTTGCAGGGGGAAGGGAGAAAGTGAAGAAGTCTCCACCTCCTGAGGCAAACCTGGTCCTGGCAGGCAGCCATCCTGGGGTAAACTGGGGGTCCTGCCGCCCTGAGTGATCACGAATGCTCCCAGTTGGGGAGCTCTCTGCTAGGTATTGGGGGGCTCAGGAGAGGAGAGGAAACCCCATGCCCTGCCCTTGGGGAGCTTCCAGCCTGAAGGAGGAGGCTTAGACCTGGCATGTGAGGCTTGCGTTCTGGGCTGTGAGTCCCTTGGGGATCTGACTTCTCAAGCCTGGACCCTTGAAAGGAGAGAAGCAGACACCAGCTAGATCCCACGTCCCCCCACCTGGGCAGGAGGCCACCCCTCCCCACCCACCCACCACTCCCAACACACACACACACACACACACACACACACACACATAAATGCATATGCACAAATGCACACACCCCTAGGTCCTGGTGCAGCTGGGATCCAGAGGAACCATTTAATTACCAAAATGGGGATGTACAGAGGCTCCTTGCTGACAACACCAGCATTCCATTACAGATAAGGCTGCCGGTCCCAGGGCAGATCCAGCCAGGTGCCCATCTGTGCTCTGGTCCACCCAGCATGCCTCCTCCTGCCCCCTCCAGAGCCAGGTGCTCCCGAAGAAGGCACCAGCAGCCCTTATGAAAAGTCCAAGAAAACCCAACAAGAGCTTATTCAATTTCCCCGGGAGAACACTGCCTAATATTTTCAAAGTCTACTGCCTGATTCCAACCACCTTATACTTATACTCAAAGCATTCATGAGCTCATCCCTGAGGGCTCTGGACAGCATTTGCTGGCTCCTCGCTGAAGGTGGAGCTGGTGTGAAGGGGTGAGGGGCAGGGGAGTTTGGGTGTAAAGGGAGATACTGACCAATCAGCTACGGTACCTTGGATCCAAGTCTGCGTGCTTGCTTGAGCACTCTGGTGGAGTGAGCTCTGGGACAGGCCACAAAACTTCTCTGGACCTTTGCCTCTTCATTGTGAAAAGGGGAGTGCCAGTCTCTTGACCAGACAGGTTGGGGAACTCTGATCTAGTCTGGAAATTATCTAGGGAGGAACCTGTTACAACATCTCTTGACTACTCTGTTTGGGAAGTGCTTCTTGATGTTTAATTTTGGGACCTCTTACAGAAGTTCAAGCCTCTTTAGGGGAGGGGTTTGGCAGCTGGGAGCTCACCTGCAGCCCAGACTCACACTAATTGGCCAGGTCCCTCCAGGCCTGGATCCTCATCTACCCATGCCTGGCTACTTCTCTGAACTCTCAGTTCCAAAAAAAATGAAGGATAGCTGGGGCAAATGCTTCCCAGAAATTAAGCTTTTGCAAGAGACGACTAGTTAGGCATAAAGAAGAACTTCTCAAAAGTCAGAGGGTTGAAATTCTGGAATGGCCACCAAGGAAAGTGAGAGCAGCTCCTTCCCTTGAGTTTTTAAGAATAATAGAGGTGAAAAATGCTCCATCCAGCTTGGACACCCAAGAAAGAGACCTATCTGTGGGAAAACACTTATATAGCATGCACCATGTGCCAGGCACTGTTCTAAACACTTTACAGGAATTAATTCATTTAACTTTCACCAAAAAATGCTTATGGCGTAGATATGACTTTTAGCTACTGTAGCAGTTTGATGTAATTATGAATTCCAAAAACAGATATTGGATTATGCTTGTAAATTGGTCTGTTAATCTGGGCATGATTAAGTTATGATCAGGGCGTTGACTGGGCCACGTCAGTGGGGCGTTGAGCCCTGCCCCTTGGTGGGTGCGGTCTCAAGTATAAAAGAAATGGCAAAGGACAGTGCTGGAGCAGTTTTGAGTTGGAGTTGTGATGCGGAGTCTTGAGCTGGAGCCCCGGAAAGTAACACACAGAGGAGCTTGGTCGTGAGGAAAGAGGGAAGGCCCTGGGAAGAGAAGCAAGCCATTTGCCTGATAGTCTACAGCTGGCCTTGTGGCACAAAGCAAGCCTGAGCCCAGAGAGAGGCAAGCCCCGGGAGAGAGGAACCCAAGAAGCCTGAACCCTGGCAAACGTCGGCAGCTGTCTTGCTCCAACACGTGGCGACAGACATTGATGAAGGAAGAAACTTATGCTTTACGGCCTGGTAACTGTAAGCTTCTACCCCAAATAAATACCCTCTATAAAGACCAACAGATTTCTGGTATTTTGCATCAGCACCCCTTTGGCTGACTAATACAGCTACATTCTACAGATGGGGAAACTGAGGAACAGAGAATTGGATTCTTGTTCAAAGTCAGAGTAAGTGGTAGAACCAGGATGAACCCAAGCAGTCTGGCTTCAATCCTAATACTGCCTCCTAGAAGAAAAAACAAAACAAACAAAAAGAGAAAACCACTACAACTTGATGGTTCTCCAGTGAAACTATATTATTCATCACAGGCTTCCTGACCCCCTGAAAACCCAGAAGGAATGAATCCCAACTTCTCTGACCAAGTGGAGGATGAATAATCAATTTGTAACCTGTATGTAAATTATTCATTTGGAGAAATTAGAATTGTATCTTGTCCAGTGGGCCCCAGGCTATTTTTCAGTAATTCTAACAGTTATAATTTATTGTGGGGTAGGTGTTGTGTTTTATGGGTAAGACTCTCCACACTTGGTCAGTCATGCCATTGGATGCTCTTGGAGCATCTTGCCTGTCTTCATAGTACTTGCCATAGTTGCGATTATTTGTGCAATTATTTGTTTAATCCTGTGTCATCCACTAGACTGCAAGTGCCATGAGGGCAGGACCCAGGTCTGTTTTGTTCCCAAATGGAATCTCCGTTGCCTAGCATAGCTCCTGGCACAGAGTAGGTTCTCAAAAACCAGCAGTTGAATGAATATGGAAACTGTTGCTCAGAATAGAGCCACTGGAATGCAGTCTCCACAAGGGCAGGGATTTTTGTCTGTTGTGTCCACTGCTGTATCCACAGTGACCAGAACAGTCCTGGCACATAGTAGGTGCTTGCTAATAAATACTTATTGCGTGAATGAATGAATAAGGTCACACACTTTGTAATTAGTGGCCTGGGGACTTGAACCCAGGCCTGTCTGGCTCCTGGCCTCTATGCTGGGTTGCTTCCAATTTTGACTGCGAACCTCCACGGAGCAAACACCTCCTGCCCCTCGCTCTTGCTAACCATTCCAGGTCTCCTTAAAGAGTATCTCCATCACCCTAGACCTTCTGTACTCTCTGGTTCAAGAAAAGCAAATCCAACTTTAGCTAGAACTTGCTTAGATCAGGAAAGCCCAAATATTAAATCCCAAAGCCAAGTGAAACAGCCTTTCTACTCATCCGCAGCCTCCGATTATCCATGAGGATTCCCCTGCCCAGGGAAGGGAAGGATGAGCCACTCTTCTAACCCACGGAGCCCACAACCTCTTCTCCCTCTATCCTCACTGTCCTTCCCACAACCCTGCTCCCAGTCCACCCACTGCCCCTCTATCTACTCTGCCCTGGGAGGGCTGCACCGGCTTTGTGGGAGAAAAAGAAGACCCAGCTGAGATAGGGCGAAGTCTGGGTAGAGGCAGAAAGGGTCCCTCAAGGTCAGGCTTGCTTAGGGGCTGGAAAATATTGGGGACACCTTGTCCCCAGGGCTTGGAGAAGGCAGGGTAGTGGGGTTCTCCAACCATCATCAACCCTCCCCCACCCCCACCCCAGGTCTCTGCAGTGCCAGGGACAGCCCTGTCAGACCTGCCTGGAAGCTGCCTGAGAGGGACAGGGATAGAATGAGCTCCAGCTGCAGTGTGAGTTCAGGAGAGCCCAGGCCCAACTCCAGACAGGGTCTCCCTGTCCCTGCCAGGTCTTCAACGTGATTTGCCCATGGATAAAACCAATTCCAGTCATGAAATAAAAACAGTTGCAAGTTTTACTCTGAGGGAAAAGGTAATGCTTACAAACACCAACACCTTTCTTTCTCTTCCCCTGGTCTGTTCTGTGGGTGTCAAGTCCCAAAGCTGAAAGAGTAAGAACTGTGCTTGCCAGGGAAGGGTTTGGCAAGTTCCTTCCCACCCCCCGACCCCCCCCAAAAAAGTTGCCTGGAAAAAGCTCCCGGGCTGCCGAACAAACAGACTCACAATCGGATGGGCTGGTTTCTCTTCCTCCTGGGGCCAGAGGCCAGGAGATTTATGTGAGGCTAGGGGCCTTCCTCTCCCTCAGCTCCCCAACTCCTCTTTGGGCAAAATGGTGAGGATCAAGCTCCAGATGTCCCCCAGGGGAGTCCTAGAGGGTGAGTCTGAACAGTCTGACCAGGAGACAAGCAGGGCAGAGGCAGGCCAGTGAGGGAGAGAAGCCCAGGAGTGGTAGATCAGCTAGCATTGGTCATTCCCAAGGGAATGGGGAGGAGAAGGGTTGGAGCTGGGCTCCCTGGGCCTGACTGCAGTGTGCCTGGCATGGACCCCTGACGCTGACTCACCCCCAGGGCCCTGACACAGGCTGCAGCCTGCAGTGCCTGCCAGGCCACTGCTCACAGAACGCCAGGCACGTCCCACTGCATCAGATCCACCCTGCCCCCACCCACCTGCCCCACTAGCCCATGCTGAGGGGCATTGAACATGGCTTTTTTTTTTTTTTTTTCCCAGCACCTCTGCTGGTCACAGAGATGTTTCTAGCCGCCCAGATGCTGGCCTTGGACCTAAGCAGGGGGAGATGACTGGAAGGGTTAAGGGCTGCCTACTCCTCATCGTCCATCCCCACTGCTGAAGTGCCTGCTTTACCAAGAGCTGGATAGACTGGGTTGAGGACAATCGACTACACATGGGAGACTCCCCAGGAGGGAGGCAGCAGTAGAGGAGAAGGGCACCCTCCTGCTTTCCAGGTCAGGCTCCAGCCCATGTCCCTGGCTTTCTGGGTGTCCCCAGATCCTAAGTATCTCCTTGTCCTCATGCCCACCCCATCCAGTCAATGCCCTTCTTTCCCCACTGCTGGCCTACAGTCTTTGCCTCTGCAGTGCCCTCCTCCTGGGAGAGCCCCTCCTCTGTCCTTGCACTCCCCTTCTTTCTGATGCCATGGGGAGAAGGCAGTGGAGAGCACTTACTTCCCTACCTTACAGGGAAGGGGGGAAGGATGCTGCAGAGGGGG
>JAQZBX010018345.1:0-34721 GCA_029593785.1 Cabassous unicinctus | reverse complement strand
CCATGTGCATTGCCATGTGACAGAAAAGCCAAGTACCAAGGATTATTAGCAGCCAACAAAGAAAGCCACAGTCTTCAGAGAGAAAGCATCACCTTGGTAATGCCTCAATTTTGACTTCTCCTATTCTCAAAACTGTGAGCTAATAAATTCCTGTTGTTTAAACCAACCCATTGCATGGTATTTGTTTTAGCAGCCAGGAAACTAAATTAAAAGAGTAAACTGAACAGGAAAAAATAGAATAAAAAATCTAAATAATTTTTGAAATTACAAGATGGCTAAGGAACAATAGATTTTCCTGAAAATTTAATAAAACAAATGAAGGAAAGGCATAAAAGAAGCTGAAAACTAAAATACAAAACAAAGACATAAAAAGATAAAAGTTACATATAGTGAAATGCATAAAATCTTAAGTGATCATTCAATGAGTTTAAACAAATGTTTACACCTGTGTAATACAAACTCCTGCCAAATTAGGGAACATTGCCATAACCCCAGAAAAGTTCCCTCATGTCCTTTCCCAATCCCTGTCCCCACACCTCAGGAACAACCACTGTTCTGATTATTTTCACTACTGATTACTAGATTCTCCTAGAATTTCATATAGTATATAATTTTATGTATAAAATTGTCAAAGTATAAATATGAACCTATTAAATGATGTTATATTAGGAAATATGAATATTAGTGTCAGTTCTAGAATTGTCACAGCATTTCTCAGAGAAAATCTGTACTAAGCAGTTACAGATGACAGGGCAATTGAAGAGCTGTAGAATAAGGAATAAGAGAGTGAGCAGTATCAGGTGAGATGAATTAGGTTTTTGTTGTTGTTGTTGTTTCTCAGAAGTATCTTAAATGGCACGTTGATAAAAGACAAAAAAGGACCGGCATAGATTAAAAACACTGAATTATCCTTGAGGGCAACTACTGTATATTTACATGTTTGTATCCCTAGTACCTAACAGAGTGTCTGGCAAATAGCAGATACTTAATAAATGTTTGCTGAAAGAAATTGAACTGAAGAGAATTCTAAGTGACAGAAGGATATGAACACCATTGATGATGTGAGAATAAGACTTCAGGAAGTACAAAGAGGCCCTTGGTTTGATTAAGTACTAGAAAATAAGACTGATAGTATGTGTGTGGCAATAAAGAAGGGTCATGGTGGAGGGACAAGTGTTGATGTGACAACTTAAGGTCTAGGATTGATGGTGGGCAGTGGCCCTTACAGTTTTGAGCATGTAGGTGATAAGAGCAATATTATATATGCAATAACCTGTCTGGTGGCCTATAGAGAAGAGAAACTGTGGGGTGGAAGAATAACCAGGAAGCGTTTTTCTCAGAATGGATCATGAGGGTTCAATCAGGGTTAGGTCACTGAAATGGAAAGGTATAATATACAGTATAAAAGATTTTTAAGAATGAAATGCAGGAAAACAATGCTTCCTATTGTTTCTACTTGTCTTGTTTCTGTATTGGGCTTGTTATAGCTGCACAATATTTCATTAGATTCTTTAGCAATTATATTATATTGTATACATATGCAAAATGCAAAAGCTGCAACTTTATGTTATGACTTAGAAAAAGAAATGAAAGTAGAAAATTCTTCAAGAGGCCAGTCAATCTGAAAAGTGGGTTTTGCTTTCTTTATCTCCGCAGTTAATTTAATTCTGTTCTTAAAATCGATATGCCTCTACATTCTAAGTCCTCTGGTAAAGTCATTTGATGTCTTGAATCCTTAGCACTTTCTCTGGCATTATAAAATAACTTTATAGTGCAGTTAATCAAATGACAGTAGGAGGCAGAACTCTACAGAGAGCTCATTTTAATGTTTAATAAGATGACTGTTGAACACACTAAAGCTCCCTTTGCATATGTGCATACCTATGTCAGTACTCTAACAAAGCTACAACTGTCAGTCCAGAACTCTATGTGCCCTGCCCAAAGAGTTGTTTGATAAAGACATATATTCATTTCACTCAATATTTATTTAACTCTTACTACATTTAAGGTACTATACAGGTCTTTGAGAGAAAACTAAGGAAAGGAAGATGATACTTCCTTTCAAGAATGCAGAAACCCAGGTTAAAGGCAGGTCCTTACAAACATAAATTGAGTACAATGTAGGACATGATAAATGCATGGAAAAAGGCTCAAAAATGGCTATGAGAACAAGGGGGATATGGAAACCTAGTGAATCTGAGACAATTTTGTGGAGTTTGGGTCTTGAGGGATGAGCAGAGTTTGAGTTGCTAGATATGTGGGGGAGGAGAATGGGTTATACAGATATTGAGTATATGTTTACTTACATATTATGTAAATACACACACATACACATATATATTTACATACATATATATATATATGAGAATTGCATAGGTATATTTATAAACAGGAAATTCCTTAACCACTTCTCATTTAATATTCACAGTAAACATTTATGTTTCAAGCAATGTAGAGATGATATTCTCTGATATGTAAGTTAAGTCTTAAAATCTAGAACACCAGAGCCTCTAAGCTCTGGTTGTTATGACAACCTGTTTTGTATAGTTTGTAAGTAATAATGATAGACTCCAAAATAGCATATTGTTAGAAGGAATCTTCACTGAGGCAAAACTTTGGACCTCAGTGCCCTGGAGTCAAATCAATCATCAATTTTCAGATGTGAAAAATTTACCAAGCAACAAATTATAAAAACATGTTGAGAAGTTAAAAAAAGCTGATATTCATCTGTTAAAATGTAACCTAGGAGAAATACAAATAATTGTTAAAGAAGTGTGGAAGCAAGATTTGGTGGATTTAGACACAACTTTCAGCCGCAAGTATTTGTTAAATTTTGCATCTCTTGTCTATGGTCATAGAACTAAATATATATATTTACATTTATCCTTGAGTTATCCTCTAGGATAATTTAGCCAGAAACATCAGTCTTTTAATCTTTGTTATTATATGTCTATAATTATGTGTGTCTCTTTATATAAAAATCTCTTCAAGAGAGCAATTAAGAAAAATAATGGATATTTGATTTTATGGGTACATTAAGAGTCTCCTGGAGAAGGGACACCATGGCTTGAAACTTAGTGAAAGACTGTTATCGCACTTAGAATAGAGTCAAGACAGGCCAGTGGGCCAATTCAGACTGTATTTCCTGAGGGGTCTTCACCAGTATGAGGACTGCATGGGTTGAGAGGCTGAACCTTCAGATTTGACCATTCACTTATGTTATTTCACTTATGTAGAGTAGCCACAATAATAGAAGACTGAATTATAAACAAAAATGGCAATGTATTGGTGCATACATAATACTCTGCACTCATCTTTTCAGAAGGAAAACTTACTAGACAGACTAATATAAAAAGTTTGCTTTGCTTGTTATAGTCAAGAAAAGCAAAACTGGAAAACGGGAAGAATATTGATAGCAAATTATAAATTGCAGTGAACCAGGCTTTAATATTCAAAATGAACTGATATTTTTTGAAAAATGAGTGCTGAATATTGGGACTTTCACACATTATCTGATGCATCCTTTACAACTGTGCAGGGAGGTATTAATATTTCTATCCTGCAATTAACTAACTCTTATAGTGCTAAGTGAGATGTACATATTATTTAGATCACAATATATTTTGTAACCTGATCCTACTTCCCTCACTTGATCTTAAAACATGTTTAAAGGGGGGAAGATAGATAATAAACAATAAAGATAATAAGTAAATTATTTAGTATCTTAAAAGTTAAAGTGCTATGGGAAAAAATGGAACTGGGGGGAAAGGATGATAATTTGAGTAGGGAGAGGTAGGTTGTAACTTTAAATAGGGTGGTCAAGGTAGACCTCAATGAGAATTTAAAATTTAAGTAAAAACTTAAAGGGCCTATCTGGGGAAACACTGTTCCTAAGGCAAGGGTTTGCATTTTTGGTTCAGGGAACAGCAAAAAGTCAGAGTGACAGGAGTGTAGCATTGAGAAAAAGAGCATAGTGAGAGAGATGTTAACTGGGGGCCTGTCTGAATTTGCCAGGGCTGCTGTAAAAAGTTCCACTGACTAATTGGCTCAAACATCAGGAATTTGCTGTCTCCCAGATTTGGAGGCTAGAAGTCCAAAATCAAGGCACCCACAGGCTCATGCTTTCTCTCAAGTGTGTAGCTAGCATTCTTATCAACAACCCATAACTCAGTCTCTGCCTCCCCACGTAGCCATCCGTGTCCTTCTGTCTCCTGCTCCTGGGTCCAAGATGTCTTTGCATATAAGGACTCCAGTTATATTGGATTAAGGTCCGTCCTGATTCAGTTTGTCCTCATCTTAAGTAGGATCTTGAAAGATCCTATTTACAACTGATTCACATCCATAGGACTGGGGATTAGGACTTGAACATGTCTTTGTGGAGGACATGATTCAATCTATAACAGGCCCCGATTAGGTAGAACTTTGTAGGCCATTGCAAGAACCTTGGCTTTTACTCTGAATGAGAAGGGGAGCAACTTGAGGGTTCAGAGGGGATGACTGACACAATCTGACTTAAAATTTAAAAGGTCCACTTTGGCTGCAGCACGAGAGCCAACAGTTGGGAGCAAGAGTGGAAGCAGGAGGCAAGGGATAAGTACATTGCCGTATTCAGAGGAGGGATGATGAAGCTTGAACCAGAGTGGGTATATTTTGAAAGTACAGTCAATAGGATTTCCTGATTAGGATTTCCTGGCAAATCGCTGTTAGAAGAGTGAGAGAAAGATAGAAGAAATGCCTCTCATCATTTTGTATATTAAGAGACCATAGTCCAGAGAATGCTCAGGTGTGTCTCAGGACACGTGCCTATTAAATGACAGATGGTAGCATTTGAACTTAGGCCTGGCTAATGTCACAGGATCTCTTAATCACTAAAATGGGTGGGAAGGAATGGGGAGAGATGTTTCAGAATAAATCCCCTCCAAAGTAAGTATTTCTTTCATAAATAATATCTTATTGGTGCCTCCACACCTTCCAACTATTCCTCATTTCTCTTTGTTTTTATCTTCTAAATTTTTTGTTTGCCTTCTATCCAGTCTTCAACATATCACTTAATATTTGGATCTTTACCAAGGCTAAGATAAATACTTTCATTTTGAGCCAAACCAATCCTGATAACATAATTATAAGAAAAAATAGGTTAAGCCTCTGTCAAAAGACTTACAAGGCAAAAAAGCTCCTTATTCTCTTTCAATTTTTGATTTGGAAATTAGTACGTGTTTAGCTTTCACAAGCATATTGTTTACATGTCAATTAAACTCACAATGCCTACAAATAGTTTAATTATACCACCATTAAGAGCTGGAAAATTATAGCTAGGCATGCTTCATGTTTTCATTCCCAGATGCCAAACTAAATTACAGGTGAGAAAAGCACAAACATCATGTGAAATACCACAATGATATGCACAATTGATATAACAAATACAATCATCATTTATTTACCCCAATCTTTTGAGAATATGGATTTTATAGGAGAGAAGGATTAGTTTCATTATTTTCATTGTCAAGTCTAATCTCGAGGCAGAATGTTAGGGTTTTAAAGGTAGACTCCTGTGGCTCTGAGTTGATGAGCTAAATTCAAGAAGAAAAGGCTAAAGCCATGGATAAACACCGTGTTAGTTTCTTCGTAGCTCTGCTGGGCTTTCTGTTTGCAGAAGGAGGAATGTTTGACATACGACACACCAAAGATTTATATTCATAAAGCCCTGGTTCCTCAAGAGAATCTCAGAAGCCCCTTGAAACCTGGATTAGAATTTACATTTGGAAAGATTTTGCAGCTGATATTCAGAAATCCATTTAATTTCACTTAATGAAGTAATAACATAACCTCAGTTTGAAGCTTTACTTCAGTTATTAAAGGGAAAAATTTGAAGTTTCTCCTGGTACCTTAGACAACCAAGTCCAATTTACAGTAAGTCTGAATGACAAGTGCTGGAGGTCATCACTAGACAAAAGTATGATGAAGATGACAGCAGAAGCCAGGTTTAGGGAGCCGTTTGTCCCCTTAAGGCACATTCTGGGCAAGGTAAGTGTAGTTACTTTAAGTCATCACTACTAAAATTGTGTCAGACTTCAAGGAGGCAGATTCCTCAGTTCCTTGTAGAGACTTTGGCTTGTACAGAAATTATTCAGAGGGAGTTCCTTTTCCTAACTACAGATCTTTTTACCACTGCTTTGAGCCTCTCTCACATTTGACATAACAGACACTTGGCAGATATATTTCGCTTGATACTTAGACACCTTTGGAAAATGCTCTAGGTTGAAAACAATACCACATCCTTGGCCTGACTCTTGGCCCTAAAAACAAGTATGCAGGCTATCTTTCCTGGCTCATCTTTCACTATTTTCATTGTTAAAAAATATTTTGTGTTTTTCTACTTTTTTGTTTTTTAATTTATTTTTAATTTTTAAAGAAGCTTTAGATTACATAAATGTTTCATCAAAAATATAGGGATTCCCATATACCCAACCCTTTCCCCTTCCCACACTTTCCCACATTAACAACATCTGTCATTAGTTTGGTACATTTGTTACAATTGATGTACACATATTGAAGCATTGCTACTAACCATGGACTATAGTTTACATTATAGTTTACACTTTGCCCCACACAGTTTTATAGATTTTGACAAAATGTATAATCGCTTGTATCCATTATTGCAATATCATGCAGGACTGATTCGTGAAACTTCTTTACTTTCCAAATGGTGGGAGTAAGGATGAGACCCTTGCAGGAAGGGAGGGAGATGGCTGGCTCTTTCCCTTTTAGAAACAGAGAAAAAATAATTTTTCCTCGTCTTTTCCCAGTTTTGGTTACTTGCTGACCTGGCTCTCATCACATCATACTAAGGGTAAAGACTAGGGCAAAGGGAGGCCAACACACTTATTATTTACTATGAGATATTTCTTAAGAAATCTGTCTCGAAACCAGAACACTTTGACCGTGCATTCAGGATAAAATTAGTGAAGAGGAACTGTAAAATGTAACAATAAGGCAATAAATTAATTCCGTCAAAAAGGCTTAACAAAACAAAGGCTTATTCCTCATAATGATTATTCATCATCTTCTGAACCTTTTTCAGCAACCCAGAATGACAGAGGCTCTGCCCTTCTGTGGCACCATCATAACAATAAAAATTCCAGGGCTTGCCTTTTGAAGGGAAGAGAGTGCAGAGGAAGTGGCAGGGAAAACACCTGTTTTCTAGACTTCCACCAGAAAAGCATGCCACTTCTATTCAAGACTCTTTGGCCAGAACTGGTCACATGGCCCTATTTAACTGGAAAGAGGCTGGGAAACATTGAAGAGCATATGAATATTTAATGCACAGTAAATCTCTCTACTAAATCTCTGCTTCTGTTCCCCTCATTTTACAGTCTCCTGGGAAAGAGGAAACTGGAGAACTAATCCAAGAGAAGGTCAATCCATGAGCCTTGACTTTCTCCCAGCTGCAACTCTCCTGCCTCTTCACCACCAATCCATTTAACATACACCAAATTTTAAATTCCCCGTCAAGTCCTCTTCACACATTTTGACTACAGAAGGACTGTCAACGAATCAAAATGCCAGAAAAACTTTAAAGATCACAAGATGCAAGGATGGTGAAAAGTTTTGTACTCATCACATTTTTCTATTATATCGCTGGTTATGCTCTGAGCTAGAATGAAGATGGTTTTTGTCTTCTGTCATTTCTTTAAAGGTGATTTTAAACTGACCCAGTGGGCTATAATTTATGGGTCTTTGTGCCTTAATAGTTCTTGGCAGAAGAAAAGCATGGTAGAACTCTGGTTGTTGGGTATAATAATCCCAGAAAACTTGACTTATAATTATTTGATTATTTTCCTTATTAGAATTTAGACCAGCACCATGAAATGCATTGTCCTGCAATGAGAAAGAATCAAAAGTTCAAAACTTCCATTCAAGACCAATAAGGCACAAAAAGGAAGTAAGAATTTAGTTCTCAGTCTCATCAGGGGTATTTATGAAGCTTGTTTGTATTTACAAGGAGTCTGTAAATGAAAGCAGCATTATATTGCTGGATATAGGAAGCTGTAATTTGTCCTTTTCCTGAAGTTTTTAAACAGAAAATGGACAATTTTGGTGGAACATTTTGTGGAATGGATCAAAAAGCGGGAGAAGTTTGGGGACTAGAAAATTTCTAAAGTTCCTTTGAACGCTGAGATTTATGACTATGCTTTGTGCAAGCTACTCACCACAATGTCAAACCTAGATGACTTTGACTATATATTTTTTTCTCTCACTTTCTTAGTGATTAGCTAAGGGTTTTAGTTGTCATATAATTATGTTTTTTTCATATAATAAATAACTTCTGGTGGTGTCCTAGGCTTTGTTTTGATTTTCCCTCCCCTGGAAAAAAATGTTCTAGTATAATAGGAAGATTTAATACACACACAACAAAAGTCTACAGGGTGTGCTATAAAGCATTTAGATTTTGTCTAAATTTGCATAATAAAATAAATAAGATCTTTCCAACAAACCCACTTGAAGAGGTGAGCTGAACACCTCTTATAGCACTGCTACTATCTTGGTTTATCAGGCTGTTATGACAAATACCACACAATGAGTTAGCTTAAGCAATGGGAATTTATTGTTTAAGCTTGGTTTGGGGGCAAGGAGAAGTCCAAATTCCAGGTGACAGCAAGGCAGTACTTTCTTCCCAAAATCTGTAACATTCTGGTGCTGCCCTGACTGACTGCAATCCTAGGTATTCCTTGGCTTGAATCTCTGCCTCGCTTCATATGGAGATGTCCTATCCTTTCTCTTCTGGTTCCATTAACTTCCAGTGTGCAACTTCTCCCCATGCCTTCCTCTCACTTTGGCTTCTGGTTTCTTTCTCTTTATAAGATCTCTAGTTATCCAGACTAAGACCCACCTGCATTCTCTTGGGCCACATATTAACTAAAAAACAACTTCAAGAAATTCTATTAAAAACAAATAGCTAAAAAGCACATGAAAAGATGCTCAACATCACTAGCTATTAGGGAAATGCAAATCAAAACTACAATGAGTTATCATCTTACACCTATTAGACTGGTGGCTATTAAAAGAACAGAGGACTACAAGTGTTGGAGAAGATGTGGAGGAAAGGCAACAGTCATCCACTTCTGGTAAGAACATAGAATGGTGCAGCCATTGTGGAGAATAGTTAGGTGGTTCCTCAGGAAGCTAATTATAGAACTGCTATATGATCCAGCAATCCCACTTCTGGGTATATACCCAGAAAAATTGAAAGCAGGGACATGAACAGATATGTGCACACTAATGTTCATAGCAGCACTATTCTCTATTGCCAAAAGTTGGAAGCAACCCAAGTGTCCATCAACACATGAATGGATAAGCAAATTGTGGTATATGCATATCTTGGAATATTACTCAGCTGTAAGAAGGAATGCAGTATTAATACATGGGACAACATGGATGAATCTTGGAGACCTTATGCTGAGTGAAGTAAGCCAGTCACTGAAGGGCAAATATTACATGACCTCACTAATATGACTTAAGCAAATTGAGCAGACTCACAGAGCTAGAGTTTGGAAGATAGGCTATCAGGAAACAGAAAGGGAGTAGAGGGTGGTGAGCTGATGCTCAAGATGGGCAAAACCTAAGATAAGGTGGAAAGGGGTGGTTGGGCAGTGGATGGGGGTGATAGTGGATGTGATTGGGCTCAGTGGTGCAGGAATGTGAGGGGGAGTAGGGTGGAGAAGTTGGGTTGGACTATCCATGGAACTAGGGGAAGGGCTGAAGGAAGAAGGGCAGGTGAACTCTGGGAATTTGTAGGTCTGTGGGTAAAATTACAATGGTGAGAATGTTCTTTTAGCAAATATGGCAGGGGAAGATTACTGGTGCAGGCCGTCTGGGGTGGGATGATATATGGGACAGGGTGCACCTGGGGCATGCCTCTATGGAATATGAAAATGTTCATCTTGTCATGGTGTGTTATCTCAGTGGGTGGAGACCCACAAAATAAACGAGAAAATATATTAAACTCCCATCCTGGGGAGTCCTGCCATGTGCTCAATTAGAAGGACAAGAATCTCTTGAGAAATAGGCAATGCCTAATAAAAGAAAACAGACCAATATGTCAAGCCCTCGATATTATTGCCTGAAACTATGAACCATATTCTTCAAAAATTGAAACTTAGTGGTTACCATAGGTTCCAAGTGGAAGAGGAGGGAAGAATTATCAGGGCATTGGTATTTTTCTGCATGATCTTGCAGTGAATGATACAGGCCATTTTAAATTTTGTCAAAAACCTATAATAGTGTATGGGCAATGTGTAAACCATAAGGTAAACCACTGACCATGGTTAGTAACAATGCTTCTATATTTGTACATCAATTGTAAAACATGTAAAATGTTATTAATGGGGGAGAGTGGGAGGGGTTTTGGTATATGGGAATCACCTATATTTTCTATATGACTTTTCTGTAACCTAAAGTTTCTTTGAGGATAGAGTGAAAAAAAAATAAGACACTGGAGGAACATATGGAAGAAATTGTCACTGTACATAAAAGATAACAGATCTTACAGTGATGAAAGACATAATGAAAAAATTTTTATTTTGTTATTATTTTTTATTTTTGTATTTTATTTGTTATTTTTAATTATTATTACCATTTTACTTTCTTATTATTTTTACTTGTTTATTTTTTTGGCTTCATTTTTGGGGGAGATTTGGATTGCAGAAGATACGCAACAGTCTCAGGGAACCATTACTGCTGTGGGGTGTTGGTGATGAGGGGATGAGTGGGAAGGGGTGCACCTGTGGCATACCTCTATGGCATATGAATATGTTCAAGTGGTCATGGAGTATTGTCTCGGTGAGTGGAGACTCACATAATAACCAAGGGACTATCTAATTCCCATCCTGGGAAGTCCTGTTACATCCTCTAATAAAGCAGCAAGAATCCATCAAGTATATGGGCAATGCCTAGCAAAGGAGGACAGACCATTACGCCACCCTTGATACTGATGGTTGTACTTATGAACATTTTCACGTGAAATTGAAACTTAGCCTAGTATTATATATCGCCTAAGGGTTACCTCCTGAAAGCCTCCTTGTTGCTCAAAGTGGCCTTTCTCTAAGCCAAACTCAGCATATAAATGCACTACTTTCCCCCCAGTGTGAGACCTGACTCCTGGGACTGAGCTTTCCTGGCACCAAAGGATTACTCACAAGCACTGACTAGTGATGAATCTGGAAATAGACCTTGACCAAAAGGGGGAATTTTTTTTTTTTTTAACAACACTATATTTTAATATTATGCTGAAACATTTTTAGATTTTCAGGAATTTTATGCAATCTTTAAGTATTCATATAAATATTTTACTGATACAACTTGATTAACAGAGTCTTAAAGAATCTCTTTTAATTTCATAACACTTTTTTTAAACACTTTCCATTTAATTTATAATATATCAAATGAACTCAACTATTCTATTATTTCACTTGGAAATATTTTTTAAAAATGTTTTTATAGCTAAGAGTCTTCAAAGTGAGTCAGGAAGTTATTCCAGAGATTACGCCTATGCATGTCTCAGCAGGATCTCATTAACTGCCAGAGTAAACAGTGCCTCAAATAGCCAGGTTCCTGAGGGTTCTAGAGACATCTAGGCACTATAGGCAAGGCAGACTATCTCAGGAATTCAGCACCCTGTCAATGGGCCTTACTTTGGAATATATACTCCCCAATGTAACAGAGTTAGACTCATTTGTAAATTCCCTACACATAGCTCTTCTGCCCCTTTTATTTGAACCTATGATTAACACTATACTTGTTAAATATACGTCCAAGAGACTTAATTCTTTGGTCTGTTCATATGCTGGTTGAGCCCTGAATCTCAACAGAGTTGCAACACCTACTCTTCAGTTCATTGGACTCACCCAGGACAACTAACAAATGGATGATAACAGACAACGCCCATCCCAGGAAGCAGAGAGTGTCTGCAACTGCAAACAAAACAGTTCTATCCATCTGCCCCATGGGATCTAAGCCTTCTTTCAAGCAGAGACATGGTGGGTGTATTAGTCAGCCAAAGGGGTGCTAATGTGAAATACCAAAAATGGTTGGTCTTTATAAAGGGTATTTATTTGGGGTAGAAGTCCACAGATTCTAGGCCATAAAGCATTAAGTTTCTTCTCTCACCACAGTCCACTGCCACGTGTTAGAGCAAGACAGCTGCCGACGTTTGCCAGGGTTCAGGCTTCTTGGGTTCCTCTCTTCCTGGGGCTGCGTTTCTCTCTGGGCTTAGCTCCTGTTTCCTCCACAAGGTCAGCTGTAGATGATCAGGAGAACGGCTCACTTCTCTTCTCCTGGGGCCTTCTTTCCAACATCAAAACTGCTTCTCAAAAACTGCTTTTACTCTGTTCTTGCCTTGCCTTTTATATTTGATTCCCCACCCACCAAGGGGTGGGGCTCAACGCCCTACTGACGTGGCCCAGTCAATGCCCCAATCATAACTCAATCATGCCCAGATTAACAGATCAGTTTACAAGCATGATCCAATTATATTTTTGGAATTGATAATTACACCAAATTGCCAGACGGCCACAGTGGGCATGACCATCCCAAAATCTTCAGGATTGAGGAATGAACAAACATAAAGGTGGAAAGCAACTATGGATTAAAGTAGACTTATGATTATTCTAGCAATGGAAGAACTTATATCATTGATAAAAAGGCAGCGCCCACCAGAGTTTCTGAGGGGAGAGAGAGGGAAGAATAGGTGCAACGTGGGAGCATTTTTTGGACATTGGAATTGTCCTGCATGACATTGCAATAACGGATACATTTTTCCAAACCCTATAAAATTGTGTGGGGAAAAGTGTAAACTATAACAAAAACTAGTCCTTGGTTAGTACAATGCTTCAATATGTGTTCATCAATTGTAACAAATGTACCACGCTAATAAAAGACATTTATGTAGGAAAATGTGGGAGGGGGGTGGGGCAGGGTATATGGGAATCCCCTGTATTTTTGATGTAACATTTATATAATCTAAAGCTTCTTTAAAAATAAAAAAATAAAATAAAAAAATATCCTGTTAGCAATGGGTTAACACCCACAGGAATGTGGATTAAGATTGAGAACAAGTCTAAATTGAGGTGTATAATTATATAACCTTTTTTTTTCTTTTTTTGAACACCTTTCTTCAGATTATGTCAGAACCAGTTTCTAAATCACAAATAAAATATGCATTACTATTTTATATTACCTTCCTTTGAACTCTAAATGGTACTATCCAGTTTTATTACTTAAAATCAAACAACACTAGGCTTAATGAGTTTCTATTCTAAAATTTAAAACTGCTCTTTATGTTGAAGATTCACCCTAGTGTAAGCTATTCAAAAACACAAAATTCTGAGTGTGTATGTGGACACTTTGTTCAACTAAGACAGGAACTATGACTTAAGTCTACTACTTCACCCTCAACACCTTATATACAGCTTGTTACTGAATAGGTATTCAATAATGACTGTTGAACAACACAAAGGAACACAGGAACTCAAGGTATAAATTAAATCTGGAAAACTGTTACCTGATGTGTACTTTCATCAAATAGAAGGTAATCTTCCATAGTGGTGGCATTTTTTACTTACCACTTTTAAACTGTTCTTAGTACTGTCCTAAATATCAGAGTATGGAAAAAAAAATCTGATTGTTTTGTTGGTGTGGCAGATTGTATCATCCAAAATTGAACACATTGATATAATGCCATCCCACATTCTTACAACATGATATTGACAACTCCTCCATCAAGTAGTGACATCCTTCCCCTTGAACATGAGCAGAACTTTCAAACTGATTCCACCAATAAGTGTGTTAGAAGACTAGGCCATAAAAGGTGATGCAGCTTCTGTTTGGCTCTCTCTCTGAAGATACACATCTTGGAAATCCTGAGTCAACATGTAAGAGGTCTGGTTATCCTGAAACTACCACGATGAAGAGATTACATGGAGAGAATACACAGAGAAGGAGAAAGGCGTCCAAGGAGCCCCAGCTTTTCAGTCTCCAGCTGTTTGAGTCTTCCCAGAGTGCCAGACAATCTTAGAGATGACCCTAGCCATAGCCGCCATAGCCGTTCTGCAACCTCATGAGAGACCTTGAGACAGTACTGCCCAGCTGAGCTTCTCTTAAATTCCAAACCAACAGATACTGTGAGATAAATGATTATTGTTATTTCAGACCACTAATTTTAGGGAAATTTTTGTTACATAGCCCTTGTGACTGGAACATCTGGACTGGGCAAGAAGAATGACTGCCAAAGCTCTAAGAACTGGGTCCACCTGATGGGCCCTGAAGAATCTGATATTAGAAAAATCAAAGCCATTCCCATTATTAATTCTCTGAAAATTCCTAATTCTGTTTTCAGTTTTTAAGTGATATCTCTTATGCTTTGTCTTGCAATTTGAATATGTGTTTATGTGTGCTTGTGGCAACACATGGGTAAATTTCAAATGAGTATCTTCCTAATAATATAAAATTTTGGCTACAGAGGTGCATAATATCCACAAAGTTATTAAAAAGTTTCCAGGCCTTGATTGAGATCAGAGTTGTCTCTAATTTCTTAGGTTTTGCAAAACAGTATATTTTTACTTCTTTGCTGTGGAATGTACTTTGATGGAAGAATTGACTTTTGATTTTTTTAAAGAAATACATCAAATTAATAGTTATTTCTATTTTGCAGCACATGAATACATTTTGTGTTCTACCCAAGGTTTCTCAGCCCACATACTCTATCATCATTCTTTTTTTATTTTTTCTAAAGCTGTTTCTGATGGGTTATTATCTGAGAGTAGGTTGGTAGAGATTCACTGTAATACAGTCTCTTAACTCCAAAAATAATTCTTTTCAAACTAAAAGAAAGTTTTGCTTATGCTGCTTTTAAGTTAAGTTTGTTATATCACAATATGCCTCTTATCTCCATATTTCAAAATCTATGGGTTCTTTTTATCAATAATTATTAATAATCTAGCTAATACTGCTTTTTTCATTATCCTAAAAGAAAAAAAAAGCCTTAAACCTGAGTAACCTGCTGCCAAGCACATAACCCAGTTCTAGGTTATTGATTCTAGGCTTTAGATGATGAGTTTCAGGGAAAGAGATATGGAGTAAGTCTTTTAAAACCAAACTGTCTGTTTCATTTTATGAAAACAAAGACTCCAAAGAGTTGCAGATTAACTGGCAAAGCCTAGGTTCTTCAATTAGGGTAAATGCTGGGTTGACTGGAATGTGGTTTCTGCTTCATAGGTGGAGCACCCACCTGAGTTATAGTTTCCAGCTGCTTCTGCTACATGTGTGAGGTGGCTAATCCAGGAATATGATGTGCAGTCAAGCCTACACCGCTATTAGGTGAGGAGCCAGGTAAAGGTATGTCAACTGTGTTAGATGTTGGTTATCTAGTTATAAGAGGAAAGGAATATGTGGTCCAACATATTTTCCTGATATTGTTCATCTGAGGATGAACTTTTAATCTAATATTGCAGCTGCTATTGGTAGAAACAATTGTAATTACTATGTATGTTACACTGGCTGCTCGATCTTTTGTAGAATATTTTAATCTTGTTGGCAAGACAAAATGAAATATATTAGTCATTATATAGGTAAAAAGTTGGAAATACTCAAAGCCAGATCTGATATTATGATAAAGCAGAGCTGCATCAAAGGAAGATTTAACTTGAAGAAATTCAATTAAATTCATTTGTCAAGGGTGAGAGATCACTTCAACTCCTTGCCCTCTACCAAGAAATTGCCTTGCCTCTCTCTTCAAACTAGACTTTAGCCTGACTACTAGCCCCAGTCTGGTCAATCTTCCCTTTTGTTTTTGAGGACAAAATAATTTAGTTCTTAGCTTCAGAGCTTCCAAGGTTTAGCTTCTCAATATTTAAGGGCAATTTAAGGGATTTTCCAAAGGGTCATTTTTATTCTAACTGCAATTTTCATGTTACTTACTAGATCCAACATCTATATAAGATGCAACTCCCAGTTCTCACTTATGAAGTGCTGTTTTGACAGTCCTTTCCTTTGTGAATTCACAGAAACTTTTCTGTTCCATTTCCAAAGAAATACTCCCACATTAGTCAATGTTCAATGGCATTGTGAGTTGGGCTTCCCTTTAAGAAATTTCAAGAAAAGTTTGGACATTTTGAAGTATGCAGAGAGAAAAAAGGTCATACAATAAAAAATAGTGGGAAAAAAATTCAAGGGATCAATTAGAAACCAGAAGACCAAGAGTTATTAACACCACCAACAACAAAAAGATTTAGAAAATGTAGCAAAAATGGCCAAGGAGGAAAAAGAGCTCAGATGTAGTGACTGATAAATTGCAACAGCAAAGTTTCCTTATTTCTATTTTCTCAGTTTCCTTTAGCTTACATCTAGGGGGATTCTGCTGATCATTATAAAAATCAGAGATAAATTAAGAGAACAAAGCAGACTCAGAGGAATAGTTTAGGGAGCTAAGGAAAGAGAAATGAAGGACCAAGATTGTACAGAATTATGTAGCAGATTTATCAAAATCAGGATTTATTACTCTAAAATAAGACACATTTAGGAAAAAAATCTGAGTAGAGTGTATAAAATGAAGTTAAGCATCTTTTTATTAGTGAACTGCCTTAAACCCTTTACTTTTTTTTGTTGGGATATGTATCATTGCATATGTACTTATTGATTTTATAAGTTTGTTTCTATTAAGTTGAAATAAGGAAAGTTTTTGTCTTTCACACCATTTATGTAAGGCAGACTTATGTTGATCTTAAAATCCTAATGAAAATGGGGGCACTAGCTTCTTTTATAAAAGAAAGAATTTATTGTTCATAATACAAGTTTATGTTTCCAGTTTCTGCAATCTTCTCTTTTTTCAGTTAGTAATACATTTTAAACCAAGATTTTCTCTGCAACTCTTATAGGTTTGGAATTAAAACAATTAATTAAATGGATTTAAAATTAAAGAAAATTTTGTGCCTAATTGGAAATCAATTGGCTTTAGATAGATCAAAAACTAAATATTAATGGGATACAATCAAAGTAAATTTAGGTGATAAAACATGTCTTCCCTTTCAACCTGATAAGAAATAACATTAGATGAAGATATGCTTGGAAAATGCTGCACTGTTATAAAGTATCAACAGTGAAGCCTTAAATTAAGCTACAACTAAAGCCATGTATTTTCAGAGGCACAGTTCATAGCTGCCCTCCCATCTGTATCACTTCATTAAATCGGCACAAAGAACTTCCAAAGGCCATCGTAAGTAATTTAATAAGAATTACTCAATGTACCTGATCCAATTTTTCTGCAGCTGGGTAATAAAAATGTGAATGAAAGAACATTCAAGATGTTATCCAGTCTCATCTGGTTTCAAGTACCATCCATAAGCTGAAGTCTCCCAAATTTCTATCTTCAACCTTGACATCTCCACTAAGATCCAGCCACCTACACCACTAGGCAGGTGCAAATGACCAACAGTCAAACCTTCATATTATGCCATCTCTAAAGATAAAACCATGTATTTCTTTAGATCAATGACATCCTTGATCTTTTTCTTCTATTCATTAGCAAGTCCTGTTTTTGCTTTCTCCTAATCCAGTTATTTTAATCCAATTGTTTCTCATCATTGTCTCACTGTTGAAGCTCTAGTCCAACCACGATCCTCTCTCGTTTGCCTTTCCTGCTTCTCCACAGTCTATTCCCTACATGGCACCCAACAAGGAGTGTTAAAGTTCAAATCAGGTCATATCATCCTCCAAACCCATCATTAGTTTCCTTTTATTATCAGTCTCAAATTCAAGCCCAAACTTTTTACCATAGATTCACTTCTCCAATGTCATCTCCCTATCACTCCCTCAGCCCTTATAGTGGCCTTATTCTCTTCAAGGGGCACATCAAGCTAATTCCTGCTTTGGGGCTTTTGTATTTCCTATTCTTTCTGCCTAGCACACTCTTTTACCCACCTTTAAATATGGTTGTCCTCTTCTTATCATTTAAGTTTCAGCTTAAATGTCACCTCCTCACCCATAGTTACTCTCTTGTCCTACTTTATTTTCTACACATTTATCATTATCTGAAATAACATCACTAATTTATATCTTTCTTGTGTGTTTTTCCTTAAGAGAAAAAAGCAGGAAGTGCCCATAATTATCATGTAGTTCAACTTCCTTGTATTGTGTATGAAGAAATGGAGGCCCACAGAATTTAGATGTTTGCCAAAGTACAACCAACTAGTTAGAAGTGATACCAGAAAGTAAAGGAATTCTCCTGAGACAACTATCCCTGGTCATATTTCACCAGTGCTTGTTTATCCAGTTATCTCTCCTTTCCCAAAGAACTCAATCCTCTCACCACAAATCTGAAGGTTTACCTACTATAGCTCTATAAGAGAGGTATATCATCCTTAAGCACATAAAAAATATTTACAAAACTATCCATTCTAGAGCCATCGCAAATAACTGAAATCCTTCATTCACTAACTTTTTTTTCACTTGGTAGCACCAGACAACTGTCGAGCACTTTTTAAAAATTAATTAAAAAAAAAATTATAGAGCTTCCTGCTACCCCAAGTCTTCCGCGTGATGTTGGGAATGGTGGTAAGATCTGATTAATGCTTGCTACAGTAAATCCTTGTAACTAGAATTCAAAGAGACTTTGGGGGTGTGGTGTCATCATAATTCTATTATTCATAAACCTTTCTAGTGTGAACTTTTACTCTTTACTTATTTGCTTTATGAAATACAGTAGAGAGAAGACATCTTACTTTGCTGAAGATCTGACAGTGCCCTAGAGCTGCGATTCTGAACAAGAATATGCAATAGGAAGATAGAGAAATGGTAGAGAAAGTGTCAGAGATTGGGGCATGTGTATGCTTACTACCCAGAAGTTATTTACAGGGATTCAGTTTCTGAAATTAGATTGTTTTATTATGACTTTTGTTTTTCTCCTTTTAGAGTTGAAAAAAAAATCTAGATTTTGATCAACTGATTTCAGATAACAAATCTTTTGTTATTATTTGAAGAACTTTTGAAACAAATATTGTCATTTATATAAGTTATTCATTTAGCAAGAGTGAATTAGTCAAAGAATGCTGAGCATTGTATTAACATATATGTGATATGCATAAAGGAAGCAGAAAGCATGGTTCTTTAGTTTTCATGGTCAACGCTAACATACATTTTGATTTCATTGTACTGCTCTGAACTAAGTTTTGGGTAATACCTGACTGATATCAGAGCAGTATCCAACTAACACAATAAATTGTCAGAATGACCACAAACAACTGTTAAAATTAATCTAACATATTTATGGTGCTTTCCAGTGTGCAAAATACTGTGCCATGTTTTGAGGGAGGGATAAAAGAATGTGAAGAAATTTTAAATACCTGGCTTCCTTCCTCAAGTGGAGATATGCTAGATATACAAATAGTTGCAATATAAATTAGCATGTGATAATTGCTCTAAGAGACATATTAACAAAATGCTGTAAGAATTCAGAAAAGAAAGAGGCTGTAACACGGGGAAAGTACAAGTAGGAAAGTCTCCTGGAAGGCATTTGTGCAGAATCTTGAGGAATGGGAATTTTTTTATGGACATAGATAGAAAAAGAGTTGTGGAATGTAGACAATCCAGATGGAGAGACACATTTTTAACAAAAGAGGAACATAGTTTTACTTATTTATAATTCTCCTGCGCATGATTCTTCTACTCCTTTTATTTGAACCTATAATTTTCAATATACCTGTTAAATATATCTCTCAGAGACTTAAATCTTTGGATTTTTCATCATATGCCAGTTGAGCCCTGAATCTCAGTAGACGTGTGGCCAACTCCTATTCTCCAGCTCTTCGGGCTTGCCCTGGACAACTAACAAAACCATGATGGTGGGCAAGTCCCATCCTCCAAACAAGGACTGGCTACAAATGCAAGCAAAACAATTCCTTCCATCTGCCCCATAATACTAAGTCCCTTCTCAGCCTGAAGCATGCAGCGTGGACATCATCCCAAATCCTTCAAGAATGAGGAATGAGCAAACATAAGGGGGAAGTGTTACCATGGACCAAAGTAGATTTACTGTTATTGTAGTTATTGCCTTGTATTAATGGAAGAACTTGTAACATTGATATAAAGTTAGTGGGTGCCACCTGTTCAGAGGCGAGTGGGAGAGATGAATAGGTCAAACACAGGGCATATTTAGGGCAGTGAAACTGTTCTGTATAATACTGTAATGACGGATACATTACATTACACATTTGTCAAAGCCTATAAAACTGTACATCACAAAATGTAAACCATACTGTAAACTATAAACTTTAGTTAGTAGCAATGCTTTAATAATCGTTCATCAGTTGTAACAAATGTACCACACTGATGTAAGATGCTAATAGGGGAAACTATTTGTGTGTGAGTATGTGTGTGTGTGTGTGTGGGGGGGGGTTATATGGAAACTCCCTATGCTTTCGGTATAATTTTTCTGTAAATCTAAAATTTTTCTCAAAATAAATTGTATTATTTTAAAAAAAGAGACAGGAAATCCTGGAGTTTCTTGGGAAATGGGAAATAACTCATTTGGTGGGAGATTAGCCATGGAAGATACAAAGGTCCTAAATGTCAGGCAAAATGGTTTGGATTTAATCCTCTAAATAATGGAAAACTACTGGTTGTATGAGCAAGAAGCACTTAGATCTGTGCTTTAGGAAGATTAATCTGACAGCTGTAAACAAAATTGATTGGAATAGAAAGAGACTGAAGACCAATTAAGAGGCCATTATGATAGCTCAGCTGAGAAGTAATGAGAGAAGGGACCATGGGAATGGAACAGAAGAGGCCAATTCAAGAGATTAGGGAAGTCAAACCAATGGGATTTAGTGATTGCTTGAAGGTGGATGGCAAAACAGAGGAGAAAAGGGTGATAAGATTCTAAGCTTGAGAGACTAAGAAACGATGACGGCATTGGCAGAAATCATAAATTCAATAGGATCTAGTGCAACTGTTTTGGAGGTCTCTTTGGAGTTTGGCTTTAGACACGTGAGGGATTGTAAAACTGTAAAACTTAAAATGCAGACCTGAAGCACAGGAAAGAGGTCAGAATATGTAGAATTTTTATAGAATTAATTTTTTGTGGCAGAAATTTAACTTAATTGTAAGCATCAATGAACTCACTAAAGGATAAACAATGAATATTCATTTCATGTAGGAGATGAAAAAGAGAAAAAACATATTAAGAAGAGAGGAAGGAATCGTCAGAGAAATTGAAAGAGCATCAGCATACCAGCATGTTTAAATCCAGAGCACTTTTCTTTGTTTTAGAAAAAAATACGTGGCATCACAAGATTTTTTTTTTAGCTTATGCTTTAAATTTTCTTTAACTAATTTAACCTTTGAATAGATTTATCACTATCCTAGTAACAGTATAATCAAGTAAAATTACAAGATACTCACTATGGATCAAAAACCTTAAAACACTAGGGATATATGCTCCTTTCCCATAAAGAAAACTTGGATATATATTTAAACAGCAACCACAAAAAACTGATGAATTATACATTCATCCATTTACAAATATTTGTTAAACATGGAGGATACTTAATTTGTAATTGTTTCTGACTGAAGAAATAGGTCAAGACTGGAAGCAACTAATAGGAGAAATAAAACTTATGCCACTGATTCTATGACTTAGAGATGTCTGTGTTTTATTGGCATGGGAAGTAAGCAAATAACTTAAAGCCACCAAACTTGATATATGGTGACACATATACATTCCTAATATGAGTTCTTAACTACAGTGGTGAACTGTAATAGAAATGGACACAGTGACTTATCCTCAGTCTTCATTCTCTTCTCCCTTGATGCAATCACAGTTAACTACTTACTTCTTGAAATTCTCACTCATTAATTCAATATTGACTTAAATATTTATTAAGTCTACGATATGCTGAGTATCTTTCTAGGTCTTGCAAAGCAAATAGTAAACAAAACAGACAAAAATCCTTGCTTTCATGGAATTTTATGCTAAAGAATGCTAATCACAATTTTTAAAAACAAAATTTTGTATGAGTGTCTAGTGTTGTATTATATCATTAGAGTCTCAGAAAATTTGCTAATGGTACATATTAGGTATCTGAGTCCTTGATGGCTATTCTTTTTGACAATATAGTTTTCTGCTTCATGGAATTATTCAAATAGTTGCTGTGCTCTTTTCCAATAAAAGATAAGTGAAAATTTGCTTGTCTCTTTCTTGTTTCCTAATACAAAATTAATGCCATTATTTTGAATAGCAATCTTTTTTTCTGACAAAATGAAAATATTATAAAAGTGTTTCGAGAAATAGATGTTATATACAATCATATGAAGAGAGATATAGAGAAGAATTCTAGCTAATAAATAGAGAAGGAATAATAGAATTATAACTGATCTAGATAGAAATTATCAATGGCTACTAAAAACATCAGCTGAAAAGCCAATGGCACCTTCATAAAGGATGAATTAAGATGAACCTATTGATCAATCTTAATATCACTAATATCTTCCCCCATGTGATGTGATAACAAACACACAAAGCCAAAATGACTTATGGTATATTTTTGCCAAATAATATAAAATAAAATTGAACCTGAATCACAGAATCGAATCAAGCTTATAGATCAAGCCACTATATATAATTAATAATATGACACAATAAGTGAAATAATCCACAAAAATATCAATCATCCACAAACAAAATGTGAAAAATTCTACAGGACAAATTACCTGGTTTAATCAATAAATGGCCTAGAGGTAAAAATAGATAATATGGGAAGGTGGACAGGATTATGGATTAAAAGAAATTTAAGGCAACTTCAATCAAATGTAATGTGTAGGACATATGTATATTCAAATTCAAATGATCCAACTATAAAAAGACATTCTGGAGACAACTAAGAAACTTTAAACATGGAGTGGATATTAGCTGGTATAAAAGAACAATTGAAAAAAAAGAGAAAAACTAATATTGTTAGATATGATAATGGTATTATGGCTATATTTTTAAAATCTTTGTTAGTGAGACATTATTTATGGATGAACTTATATGATATCTAGAATTTTATC
Organism: Cabassous unicinctus; assembly: GCA_029593785.1. Classification (NCBI taxonomy): domain Eukaryota; kingdom Metazoa; phylum Chordata; class Mammalia; order Cingulata; family Chlamyphoridae; genus Cabassous; species Cabassous unicinctus. Next base: position 11,627 of record JAQZBX010018345.1, on the reverse strand, counting down.
AAAAATACTCTAAGCAGCAAAAGAAAAAAAAGATAACAAGGGGAGAGAAATAGGTAAACAAGATTTTCAAAAGTCATAATTGTGAAACCTGGGGCTTTATACTCTGCACTTTATTTAAACTTTCTCATAATAAAAAGTTCTTAAAACAAGAGCTGTACATATATTTTGTAATAAAAATGTTTCAATCTTTGTAATTTTTCCTCATGTTAATATTAGGAAGCCATCCTTCATGTCACTCTTTGGTAGAGGAACATATTGCCAAATAGAGTTTTGAAAATCATGTGCTTTTCATTCTTAAGACTGACATCTAAAGAGAAAGGAGAAAAAAGGACTTCAAAATGACAAAGGATATAATAAGTTAGATTTGAAGAAAAGTGGAGAAATGAAATATCCTAAACCATGCATATATTGCATGATATCCAAGGATTTCTGAAAAATTGACCCCCACCTTCTTTCCATTCTCCTCGATTGCCATCTGCTTTAGACTGACTTAACTAACTTACCTAAAACTGATAGATGGTTTGGTGATGTCTGCACCCTCTAAATCATTTTTCAATGTCAGTACTTTATCAGTCAGCAAGGGGTGACATTTCCCCAGAGCAAAATTTTCCTTCATATGTCTCAGCAAATGCTGACAAAAGTACGTAAGAGCAAGAGTGATAATAAAATGTATAACACTGAGGCACTGGAAAATAGGAATTCTTCTATAAATTAAAAACCATAGTTGAAATTGTTTCTGCATTTCTGCAAATGGCAGCACAGTCTAATATCTGTCCGGCCAGGTGAAAATAAAAAACCACAACTCATCATATACAGTTAGTATTCCCATCATTCCTGAAAAGGTCACTTGGTTTCTGACATGATTAAGCTGGCTTCTAATGGATGACAATGATGCAAAATAAGGCCTATTGTACAGATGGTATTAACAATCAAGCCAAGATGCCACTTATCTTCTAAATAAATTATGTCTCAGAACATGAAAACTAAATGCTCCAAATGTTTACTACTACTACATAAAAACAAATATTATTAGTGCCCCATACATATACACATAAGTCAAGCACCATTTCACATCTAACATTTTCACTTTATTTTTCTCTATTTCCAGAATGCATTTTCTTTCACTTAAAAATGAAACTTGAATTAATTTCATAGCTCTAAATACTCCCCATGAATGTCTTCTAGAAATTTGTTTTATTCTCTTCAGTAAAAGAAATGCTATGTGAGTCTCGTGGCTCTAAAATTTGGCTCTTGCAGCAATGGATAAAACACAAACACTTTTTTGTCAAATTTTTAATGTAATATCCTATTCCATTAAAGTTGTATGTACTGTTGGAGAAAAACAGCACTCACTGGGATGCAGCGACTGATGATTGCAGGCAGGAAGTTTATTGAGAAGTTCTCCCAATGGAGGGGATCTGAAGAACAGACTTCAGCCCACCCGTGGAAGGTGGTTGATACAACTTTATATAGTATTTCAATAGTTGGGGAAACGTTAGTCTGTGGGAGGGGTTAGAGACTGAGTACAGTCTGGGGCCAATAAGGGGCTGTAAAAGTGAATTCTTCCCGTGTATGGCTTGGGGGTAGTGGGCTAGGAGGTGGGGTATTCTTGGAATGCGGGAAGGGTTGGTGGGGCCTGGGGCCCTAGAATTGGTGAAGGTCCTTATCTGCTCCACCCCCACTGTGATATGGATCTTTTGTTCATTCTTGGGGGGAGATGAGCTGCCTCTGCACATGTAAGCACCGTCTTATGACCTATTAATCATTGCAAACCTCATAAGGGGGAGCCTCTAACATGGATCCTTCTAGGAATAGAATGGAAGAGCATTAGACTATATCTCCCTTCTATCCACATTTCCCAACTTAAGTTTGTTCTCCAGGAAACAAGATTATGGTGCTAGCTATATAGACAAGAATGTGATTTGAAACAAGTCATTCCACATATCTTGATCATCTCCCCTGTATAACCTTTGGGCTAAAGCAATTTGGAAGGTATAAGAATGTATCAGACATAGGGCCTGTCTTAGTAAAAGAACCAAGACAAGCAAATTAAGGAACTCTGATGCAATGTAGAAAGGGAATTTTTACAAATCCATAGGAGAGTTACCAAAAAAAATCACATAAATCAATGGAGCTGAATAGATATATCAGAGATAGAATCATACATATATTGTCAATTGATTTTTTACAAAGTTGCAAAGACAGTTTAATGAAGAAAGGCCTGTCTTTTCAACAAAAGGAACTTTAATGGATTCACAAAATTAACTCAAAATGGATCAGGGACCTAAATTTAAAGCCAAAAATCATAAAGCTTCTAGAGGAAAAACAAAGGAGAATATATTTGTGACCTTGAGTTAGGCAAAAATTTCTTAGATATGACAGAAGTACAGTTGATAAAAGAAAAAACAGATAAATTTGACTTATCAAAATCTAAAAACGTTTGCTCTCTGAAAAACACTGTTAAGAAAGTGAAGAAACAAGCCACATACTGGGAAAAATATTTGTAAAATATGTATCTGGTAAAGGACTTGTATCTGAAATATGTAAGCTACTCTAAAAGCTCAATAATAAGAAAACAAACAACCCAATGAAAAGCAAATGGGCAAAAGATTTGAAAAGACAGTTCACCAAAGAAGATAAATGGATGAGAAATAAGCACATGAAAAGATACTCAACATCATTAGACATTAAGAAAATGTAAATTAAAACAACAATGAGATACCACTACACACCTATTAGAATGACTAAAAAAAATTTTAAGTGATAATACCAAGTACTGACAAGATGTAGAGTAAGTCGAACTCCCCAATATTGCTAGTATGAATGTAAAACAGTTTAAAAAATAGCTTGACAGTTTTTTAAATAAGGTTAAACCTACACTAACCATATACCCAGAAATCCTACTCCTAGATATTTAACCAAGAGATATAAAAATTATGTTTACAAAAATAATTAGAGGTACAAAATATCTCTATGCAACTAGAAGTGGGATTGCCAAATCATATTGTAATTCTCTACTTAACTTTCTGAGGAACCACCAAATTGCTTCCACTATGGCTGCACCATTTTACATTCCCACCAACAATGAATGTTTCTATTTTCCTGCATCCTCGCCAACACTTGTTATTTTCTGGGTTTTTGTTGTTGTTGTTGTTTGTTTGCTTTGTTTGTTTTTTTGTTTTATTTTTAATAGTAGCCATTCTAGTGGGGCTGAAATGGTATTTCATTTGGTTTTGGTTTGTATTTCCCTAAAAGCTAGTGATGTTGAGCATTTTTTCATAAGCTTTTTATTGATTTGTATATCTTCTTTGGAGAAATGCCTATTCAAGTCTTTTGCCCATTTCTAAAATGGTTTTTTTGCCTTTTTATTGTTGAGTTGTATGATTTCTTTATAAATTCAGGATATTAAGCCCTTATTGGATATATTATTTTCAAATAGTTTTCCCATTGAGTAGTTTGTCTTTCTCTTTTCATAAATTCTTTTGATGCACAAAGTTTTTTAAATTTTGATGAGATCCCATTTATTTTTTTGTTGTTGATTGTACTTTGAGTGTAAACTCTAAGAAACTGTTGACTAATACAAGGTCCTGAGGATGCTTTCCTATGTTTCATTCTAGTAGTTTTATAATTCTAGTTCTTATGTTTGTGCCTATGATCCATTTTGAGTTGATTTTTGTATATGGTTTGAGGTAGGGTTCTACCTTCATTTGTTTTGCACATGGACATGAGGTTTCCAAGCACCATTTGTTGAAGAAATTATTCTTTCCCTATTGAGTGCACTTGGCACCCTTGTTAAAAATCCCTTGGCCATTAATATGAGTGTTGATTTCTGAGCTCTTGATTTGATTCCATTGTTCTGTGTGGCTGCTCTTGTTGCTTTGATTATCAAGGCTTAGTAATAAGTCTTAAAATCAGGAAGTTAAGTCCTCCAACTTCATTCTTAATTTCCAAGATGACTTTGGCTATTCAGAGCCCCTTACCCTTCCATATAAATTTGATGATTGGCTTTTCCATTTCTACAAAGAAGGCTGCTGGAATTTTGATTGGGATTGTGTTGAATCTATAAATTGCTTTGGGTGGAATTGACATCTTAACAAGATTTCGTCTTCTAATCCATGAACATGGAATGTCTTTCCATTTATTTAAGTCTTAATTGATTTATTTTAGCAATATCTTCTAGTTTTCTGTGTACAAATCCTTTACATCCTTGGTTAGATTTATTCCTAGGTATTTGATTCTTTTAGTTGCTTTTATAAAATTTTTTTTTCTTGATCTCTTATTCAGATTGTTAATTACTAGTACTTAGAAAAAGTTTTAATTTTGGGGTGTTGATCTTATAACACATTGCTTTGCTGTATTAAATACTTCCATTTCTTTGTTGTGTATTCTCCAGGATTTTCTGTATAGATGATCATGTCATCTGCAAATAGGGAAAGCTTTACTTCTTCCCTTCCAAATTGAATGCCTTTTATTTATTTTTTTCTTGCTTAACTGTCCTGGCTAGAAATTCCAGCACAATATTGAATAACAGAGGTGACTGTTCACTGTCAGTTAAGTGGTGACTTGTCTATTTCCTGAACTTAGAGGGAGAGCTGTCAGTCTTTCATCATTGAATATGACACTAGCTGTGGGTTTTTCATAGATGCCCTTTACCATGTTGAGGAATATTCCTTCTATTCCTAGTTTTTGAAGTGTCTTTATAAAGAATGGGTGCTGGGAAACAGAAGTGGCTCAAGCAGCTGAGCGCCTGCTTCCCACATGGGAGGTCCTGGGTTCAGTTCTCAGTGCCTTTTAAAAACTATAGAAAACAAAAAAAACAAGCAAATAAATGAAAAACAACCAACTCAGGAGAGCTAATGTGGCTCAGTGGTTGAGCTCCAGCTTCCCACATACGAGGTCATGCAAGGTCCTGGGTTCAATTTCTGGTCCCGGTACCTCAAAAATAAATAAATAAATAAATAAATAAAAGAATGGTGCTGAATTTTGTCAAATGCTTTTTCTGCATCAATTGAGATGATCGTCTGTTTTTTTTCTCTTTGTTTTGTTAACATGATTACATTAATTGATTTTCTTATATTGAATCACTCTTGCATACCTGGCATGAATGCCACTTAACCATGATGTATACTTCTTTTGATGAGTTTTTGGCTTCAGTTTGCTAGTATTTTGTTGAGGATTTTATTTTATTTTCGAGAAGGGTACATCATTCCTGGTGATACTGCAATACCAGGTCCATGTGTTGAGTGGACAGATGGAGCAAGCCCCTATTCCATATCCCAGGTCCAAAAATCTATTTAATATATTGCCATCAGATAAAGGACATATTAGATATTAAACTGATAAGAACAGATACTGCACTTGATCTTAGCCAAAAGGCTGAGAAACAATGTTGAAGATTTTTGCATCTATACTCATAAGGGATATAGGCATGTCATTTTCTTTTCTTGTGGAATCTTTACCTGGCTTTGGTATGAGTGTGATGTTGGCCTTATAAAATGACTTATGGAGTGCTCCCTCCTTTTCAATTTTTTGGAAGACTTTGAGCAGGACAGGTGTTAATCGGTTTAATATCCAGAAGATATGAAGAAATCCTACAACTCAATTATAAGAAGACAACCAATTTAAAATATAGGCAAAAATACTTAATAGACATTTCTTCAATGAAGATATACAAACATCCATAGATCGCATGAAAAGATATTCAATATCACTTGTTATTAGGGAAATACAAATTAAAACAAGCCACAATGAGATAACATGTCATATCCACTTAAGCTACTATTTTTTAAAAAAACATAAAATAACAAGTGTTGGAGAGGATTCAAAGAAAGAGGAGCATTCATTCATTGTTGGTGGGAATGTAAAATGGTACAGCTGCTGTGGAAGACAATTTGGCAGTTCCTCAGAAAGTTAAGTATAGAATTACCATATGACCCAGCAATCCCACTTCTAGGTATACACCCAAATAATATGAAAACAGATATTTTCACACCAATATTCATTTTTATATTATTCACAATTGTGAAAAGATGGATGCAACCCAAGTGTTCATCAACTGATAAATGGATAAATAAAATGTGGAAGATTACTCAGCTATAAAAAGGAATGAAGTTCTGATGTATGTGACAACATAGATGAACCTTGAAGACATTATGTTGAGTAAAATAAGCCAGACACAAAAGGACAAATATTGTATGCCCTTACTGATATGAAATAATTAAAACAGGCAAAGTCATAGAGTCAGAGTTTAGAATATAGTTTACCATGGGATGGTGTGGGGGTTAGGGAATGGGAAGTTAAACTTAAATTGTACAGAGTTTCAATTTGGGTTGATTGTAAAGATTTGGTATTGAATGGTGGTCATGGTAGCAAAACATTGTGAACATAATTAACAGCACTGAATTATATATGTGAAAATAGTTAAAAGGGGAAATTTTAGGTTGCATATATATTACTAGAAAAAAAATTAAAAACAGTGAGTCCTATTGTAAACAGTGGTCTATAGTTAAAAGTTTAATTATAAACATTTTTTTCATAAATTGTAACAAATGTATTTGCCACACTAATGCAAGGTGTTAATAATAGGGTGGTAAATGGAACTCTGTATTTTATGCATGATTTTTCTGTAAAACTACAACTTCTCTAACAAAAAATTAAATGTTAAAAAATCCTATATGCAAATATTAATAGTGGCTTTATTCTTAATTTCTCCAAAATAGAAACATTCTTAATGTCTTTCAAATGATGACTGGAAAAACAGATTTTATCATCACACAATGGAATAGTAGTCAGCAACAAAAAAAGAATAAACTAGTGATACAGTAATTTGGATGAAAATCAAATGCATTATGCTAAGTGTATGAAGCCAGATTCAAGAGACTGCGTAGACTATGACCCCATTTATATGACATTCTGAATAGGCAAAACTGGGTCAGAAAACTATATAGGGACAGATAATGATCAGCCAAGGGTTGGGGGTAGGGAGGAAAGGTTTGCTACAAAGGAGCCTTGGGGGATTTTACAGTGAAGGAATTGGTTTATAGCTTGATTGAGGTGCCTAGATGACTTTACGCATTTGTCAAAAGTCATAGTACTATATACTAAAAAAGGTGTTGTGAGTTCAGAAAACAGACTCTCAGCTGGTTAAGATAAGTTTTGTTATGTTGGCAATGGAAGGAAAGACAACACGTGGTTGGACTAGCCTTGAGAGAGGAAACTGCAGAATATCCATATATGGATCAAAATCAAAATGACAAAGAATAGTTAGGAACTAAATTGGGAAATCTGGCTAGGACATAACTGTACATAGTTTTGCATGACTTGCTTAAGAATGTAAGCTGTTACGAAAGAATTTTAGGATGGAAATGACATATATCTGTACTCAGGAAGAAGGAATAATTAAAAGTTTCTCAAATGTCTTATGCATCAGAGATTGGAATTCTGATTCAGTAAATATTAGTAGAGGCACAGAAATGTGTATTTTTTGCTGAATCTCCCACCCCACCCGTAGGTAATTCTGGTACAGATTATCCTTGTAACTGAAAAAAATATTGTGACATTTTGTCAACTAGTCAAATGGTTTTGTCCATTGTCTGACAAAGTATTTTAACACCTTCTCTCCACCCTACACATCCTTAGAGTTAAGAGGTCCAGAATGTCATTTGCAGCTTCATCCCTTGAATGCTACACGCACCGTGAGCAGAAGAACAAGTGGATCCGGGGTCATGACTGGCAACTCCCACACACATATACACAACTTACATCTATTTCTGGAGGTGTCAGATGTGGTAGCAAGAATGCTGAAATAGGACTAAGTACACCTCAATCGATATCTACTACTTCCTGTACGACTCTGGGCCAGCTACTTGATTTCTCAGAGCCTTGAGGCATCAGTGTACATGTAAATTAAAATGCCTACCATTTCTGCCTTAGTGACTTAGAGGTTCATAAGAAATCTTGTTTGTGAAAAGCTTTTTGAAATAAACTACCAAATGCTATACAAATGTGAGACATTTTAATCCATTTATGTTAAATCATTAAATCTCTGGACAACCCTATTTAAATGCAAATATGTGGTATAAGAAGGTATAACATTAGCACATATATTAGAATTTTGGCTATGTATTAGAGTATATGCTTTTTTCAGAAAAAAATCTGATACTGTAATACCAATACATTTTGATGGGTGAGGGGAAAGTATCATAAAGAAAAGAAAGAGAAGAAAGTTGGGAAAATTCAATGTATGGGTACCTAGTCTGAAGGTGAGGCCTAGGAAAGTTGTATAACTTTAAGTCCACAAAGAGGCATGAAAGGGTCTGAAAGCCAACAGGCTTACTTTAAGCTATTTCCTAAGTCTGGCTCTGATTCAGCAGAAACATATTTATGTGAAAAGATATATATTTTTCTTTCCCAGAGGCAAACAATAAAGTGAGTAGTGGACATAGCTGAGTAACTTATTTGTTATACACACACACACAAACATATATTCTTCCCCCCTTTAGGATGCTGTGCGGATGTACCTACCAACCTCTGTGGAACCAGTCAGCTTAGAGTGGTAAACCTAGTAGGTTGAAAGGACCATTGTATATATGAATGTCCCACTGCTCCACATTCATATAAGTACTTAAAATAAGATGTCCATGCTGTACTGAGGGAAGAATTGACCTTGCTGTTATTCAGCTTCCACTTTTGCCCCTCCCAAGAGAGTGAGCTGAGCTATGGCATTACCAGGAAGAATGCTGGCAGGAAGCCACTTTTACAAATGTTCAAAGGCACTGAGCCTCCAGAAAATGGAGAAAGGAGGTACGTCAAGCCTGGCCCTATAGTTTGTTTGCACATACCCAATTTCATACTAATGAAATTCAGGTTAAAGGCTCTACGTAACAAATCCCGAGCCCCAGCAGCCCCATATAAATAGGGAGGGTAATACCCTCCTTCATCAGAGGAGGGTCCTCTGATAAAGATGCATTTCTGATCAATTACATGGTTTAGTTGTCAAGCAGTCTGCATACAGGTGGTCACCTGACCCTTGGGGTTTACTTGTGCTTCTTTACTGCAAAGACATATCTTCACCTTTAGAATTACCAGCCTTGAAAACTCCTGCAGGCTCTCAAATCGCCCATGCAGGATCACGTGCCCAAACAGAAACCAGCTTCAGCTGAGGTGCATTCTATCTTCCATCCTAAAGTCACCTAAACAAATAAGAGCTGTGAGAGAAATACAAGAAAATCGTAGAAAAAGAAAATCTTGTTTAAAGAACCAGTACCTATGTGGACCCTTATTCAATCACTGTTTTCTCAAAGGGGAAGTGAGTTCCAAATGCAAAATTAAATTTGCTCAAAGCCTCTGTACTTGTCCACGTATTCACATATGACATTGGCAGTAAGACACAAATTCATATCCTTAAAATTCATTTTCTTTCTTTCAAACATTAATTAATCAAAAATTCCTGAAAGGTATAATACTTCCATGGCAGCAAATTCAAAACGTACAAAAGGGTACAGAGGAAAAATAGGCCTCTCTTTCATCCTGGTCCTTTTCCACTTTCCCAGTAACTGGCACACTTGCCAATTTCAGAGATAGTCTCCAATATACATACATATACATACACATATATAAATGTACATACATATACATATCCTTTTTCTCTTCTTACCAGTATATATTATAGATATGCTTATACTCCTTGCTTCCTTATGCTGGGGAAGTCATGGACACACTTAGCAGCCATCTTCCAGCCTTAGCTTACTCCCATCTCCTTTTCTATTGTATGCAGATGTTTCAGTATGTTTCCATTCCACAGATCAAGGGAGGTGTTAAGTCTCCGGAAAAGACCTGACTGTACCTTAAATCAGGAAACCAGGAGCAAGCAGTTCCTGCTGGCAGGGCCCCCACCCATGGGTGTATAAATACTGAACACTCAAGCAGCACAGGTTATCTTCTGTTGGACATGAAGTGGGGTGTGCGGACCTGCTATCCATGGACTCTGACTGTAGCAGTTGACTCCCTGGGAGACCGGCCACAGTGGGATTTCTTCCTCTGTTCTTTTGGACTCTTTGGACTGTGTAAGTATAAAGTGGTCATTTGCTAAAAGTTTCTGTTTTGCTTGTTATACCAAAACCCACCATACAGCAACTTGCTCCACACCTTGCTACAACTATATCTATGTATTTATCTATCTTTTCAAGGTGACCATTTTTGTGTTCTATATGAATTACAAATTCATCTGCCTTGCTATTTTTAATAGCTTCATAATGTTTTCTTGTCTGGATATAGTGTAATTTACTTAACTGACCTTCTATTTATGGCCATTTACATTACATGGCCTTTTACATTACAACATTTATTAACATTGTGACAGACATAGAAATTCTTCTTTCTAACTCCTGAAATCCTCAGTACTTGCTTTTAGGTCTCCAATTGATTGGACAAGGAGATTGCCTTCATTGCTGAAGGCAATCTCCTTTGTTGATTGCAGATATAATCAGCCAAAGATGAAATCAAATGACTATGATTTAAATCCTCACAAAATAACCTTACAGTAATAATCAGGCCAGTGCTTGATTGACCAAACAACTGGACACCATAGCCTAGCCAAGTTAATACATGAAATTAACCACCACAAATATGCATTTTCAATTGTGATATATATTGCTTAATTGCCCTCCTTGGAAATTATAATAATTCATGCTTCCACCAATACCATCTAAGATTTCCTATTTCCTTACATTATTGAATTTTCTAGTCTTCAATGATTTATTGGAATATTAGAATTTTGGGGTAGCTTTTATTTGTATATCTCCTAAAGTAAAGGCATTTTTTTAGATGCTTGAAAAATTAATTTCTTGGGGAGTGGATGTGGCTCAAGTAGTTGAACACCTGCTTCCCACGTGGGAGGTACTGGGTTCAGTTCCTGGTGCCTCCTGAAAAAACAAACAAACAAACAAAAACAAAGAAAAAGCAAGACAAACAAAAAAAACCAACTCAGGGGAGCCAATATGGCTCAGTGGTTGAGCACTGGCTTCCCATATATGAGGTACTGGGTTCAATCTTTGGCCCCTGATACCTCAAAAAAAAAAAAAAAAAAATGATTTCTATCCTGTGAACTGTGCATTTTTCTGCCCATTTTTCTATTGTTTTGTTGATTTATAGGACATTTTTCTATGTTAACTTATACCTGGCCTTGGATGCTTCAAACTGTCAACACCAATGCAGAGGGCTCAAGGCCCTTCTCCTGGGACAAGGTATAAACCAGGTTCTTTTGGGGAACAAAATATCAACTGTGCATTTCAGGGACCTTATCTGATTCCCACCTAACTTCTGTCAGAACTGTGGTTGAAACAACTGATTTTTGAGATTAGTAGTCTAAAGCCCAAAAATATCCATCAAGATAATCTAAGACCTACCCCTGTGTTAATTTAGATCACCAGGATCACTGATTTGGGCATTGCCCTGGGAGATTTTTTGGTTCTGGATTTAGTTTTTTCTAAATATTTTTCTTATTTCTTTTCTTTAATTATCTTTTGACTTTGTTGATGCTTCTGCCAAACAGATTTCTTATTTAAACTATGATTTCTTTGCCATGATATTAATAATTTTCAATGACTTCTAGTTTTTGTGTCATATTT
>JAQZBX010018344.1:0-34715 GCA_029593785.1 Cabassous unicinctus | reverse complement strand
AACTGAAAGTGCTTATCTAAAGTCAGTTATGCAAAGAGAATGCTTACGCTTGCCAAAAAATAGAATATAAAAACTGTGCTTATCTTGCAATAAAGTCAGTCGTTGATTCTCACTCAATTTGGTGTGCGACTCATCACTCTCGCCAACTCCCTTAACCACCTTCAGTCTGCTCCCTCGTGCCTCGGCTGGACCGCGGCAACCTATTATTCAGAATGACAAATATCAGAGATAATGAGAGGATTCTGAATGTAGCCAGAGAAAAGCAAAGCATCCCCTACAAGGAAATCTGTATAAGATAAATTGTGAACCATTCATCAGAAACCATGGAGGTGAGAAAAAGGTGGTGTGATGTATTTAAGGTACTGAAGGAGAAAAACAGCCCACCAAGAGTTCTGTATCTTGCAAACTGTCCTTCAAAAATTATGGTGAATTCAAAGTCTTCACATACAAACAAAAACTGGTAGACTATGTTACTGAAAGACCAGAATTAGAAGACAATTTCTAAATGGGTGGTTAGGCTGAGTGCCAATAAAATATTTATTAATACAGACACATTTATTGATGTACTACACATTGTTCTTTGTTCTTCAATATGCTAACATATAGCTAGCAAGTCCTAAAAGAGGAAAACAGATCATTGAAGCTATGTTCAATTTGTGTTTCTCTTTATATTATTTATGTTATCAACCTTTACTCAATCAGAAAGCATTTTGACCCATACAATTATAACTTGTAATATATACTTAGTGTAGGAATGTGAGCTAATATCTTAGCAGGATATTAATTATTTAGGAATTTGGCACTTCCCTTTACAAAACAAAGTAAAAAAATGTCAAAGAGTAAAATTCTTGGCCTAAGTGTCCTCAAACGTCCACCCTAGTTCAATTTGAAAAAAAAAACTACATATTTTTTAGGTAAAATTTCCATAGCAATCTCATTTGAGAACATTTCCAACACTGTAAAAAGAAACTTTGTATGCATTCACATTCACTCCCCATTTCTACCTCCAATCCTAGGCAGCAAGAAATCTTGTTTCTGTCTCTTTTATTTGCTTTTGGAAACTATGTACTGATGGCATCATACCATATATGTTCTTATCAGTTTGGCTGATTTCACATTTTAGATTCACCTATGTTGTAGCTATATCAGTACTTTGTTCTTGTTATGGCCAAATGATATCACATTGTATGGATATATTACAATTCTTTATACATTCATCAGTTGATGGACATTGAGGATGCTTCCACTTTGGGGAAACTGTAAAAAAAAAGTTACTGTGAACCAGGGAATAGAGGTCTTTGTGTGAAGATATATATTTATTTCTCTTGGGTACATAGATAGGTCTGAATGTGCTAAGTTAACCTTTTTTCTTTTTAGGAAACAGGAAAGCAATTTCAAAACAAAGCTCTTAAAAGGGAAAACTAATTTGAAGAAAAAATCTTAGTCCCCAGTTTGTATTTACTTTCCTCAAAAGTAAAAATGCATAAGAAAATTTTAACAATGATATGAGATGGCTGGTTTCTTTTCGTGATTCAATTATCAAGGTTCATTGTCAACAAGTCTAATCATATAAGCTGAGTTTTTTAAAAACATGTTTACATGATGATGATAAATATACTTTTTGGTACTTGATAACATACAACTATGTAAAAACTGTAGATTATCATATGTAAAAGTTTGGAAAGGCAAGAACTGAAGTAATTCTTGAGGCATCCAGAACTTCTCAAACCCTATTATGAATATTGCACCTGAAATACTGCCAGTAACTTAAAAAGTTTCAACAGGCTTTTTTGTGAATGATGTATCTATAAGCAACTCCTTGGGGCTTTAAGTATTGCTTAGGATATTCAAAGAGAAACCAAGGCTTTAGTGAGTTTTAGTAACATCCTGGACTTTCTGATAACTTGTTTTCAGGCAATTAAATTATGCAGAGATAGATAATATAGTTTGACAGGGACTCCATGACAAATATATCCCATGCTGTTTGGCTTAAACAACAGGAAATCATTGTCTCACAGTTTGGGAGGTGAGACATCCACTGCAAACATATTGGCAGGGCTTGCTTCCCCCCATAGTCTGCAGTGCCCTGGCAATCCTCCATCATATGGCTTCTATCCCTTGCTTTGTCTGCTCCTCTAGTTTCTGCTGACTTTTGATTTTTACTCACTCACTGTGTTTAAACTTCTTCTGCTTATGAGGACTCTAGTCACATGGTTAAGAGACACCTGATTTAATTTGGCTCCATCTGAATAGACTCATTGAAGGTCCTATGCACAAATGAATCCAAAGCATATCTATTAAGAACATCTACAATGTTTCTATATATAAATGGGTCACACATACAAGATCTGGTGTTGGGACTTGAATATACCTTTAGTGGGGCACAGGACTCAATCCCCAATGATACATAGAGAGATAAATCATACATACACACTAACATACATACAGACATACATATATACTTATATACACATGTATAGAAAGTGTTATGCAGGAACAAAAGAAGAAACTATCAGATTCCACCAAATTTGATTCAAGTTTGGGATCTGAAAAATTGAAAATTGGATGACTTTGAACAAGTTACATAATAACTCATAACCTCTCTTTCTGATTTATTATGTGAAGCTAATATCTCAATGACGACCTACCTAGAAAGGCATCCACAACTCTCTAATTACTACCACATAAATTCCTGTGGCAGTCTAAATATTGAATGCATTGACTCTGGATGCTGCAGATTGGATCAAGAATCCCTGCCTGACCCACAGAAAGTGATCTGGCATAGCAAGTTTGCCCTCTGGAAGGTGTAATAAAAATGCTTATTCTCAGAACCCATCCTCTTATTTCCTTGGAGAGTTTGAATTCAAGACATGGAAAGCCAGCTGGTGTGGATGAGTTGTTACCAGGTGGTCAGTGCTTTGAGAACTACTTTATTTCATAGAGGAGCAAAACGATGTGTGGCAGTTTATCCCAGTGGTTAAGGCTTTGAGCTCTGGAATCAGAATGTATTGACTTGAAAACTGATTCTGCCACTTACCAACCTGATAACTCTGGGGAAGTTACTTGACTTCTAAGTAACTCTGTTTCTCCATTTGTAAAATGGAGAAAATAAAATTATTGTTTCATAAAGATATTGTTTGGATAAAATAAAAAAATAGCTGTGAATCTTTCCCAAAGTTAAACATGCTCAAAAAATGGCTGAGGCTTCTATTTCTGTTATCATTATATTTCATGAAATCTATTTTTATGCTGGGGAGGTTCTTGCCTCAATGTTTTTGGCTGCTTCCCCATCAGGGTTATGGTTACTGAAGGGTGGCTGTGGCAACTTCTTAAAGTATGAAAACAATTAAGTTTGCTGCAATGATTGACTCTTCCTTTCAAAAAAGATTTCTCTGTATCATGTGATGCTGTTTTATAACATTTTACCCACAGTAGAACTTCTTTCAAAACTGGAGTCATTCCTCTCAAAACCTGTTGCTGCTTTATCAAATAAGTTGATGTAATATTCTAAGTCATTTGTCATTTCAACAACATTCAAAGCATCTTCACTAGTAGTAGATTCCATCTCATTTCACTAGTGTGCTACTGAAATCATTTTCTTTGCTCTTCCATAAGAAGCAACTCCACATCTGTTAAAGTTTTATCATGAGATCTCAGCAATTCATACACATCTTTAAGCTCCACCTCTAATTCTAGTTCTCTTGTTATTTCCAGCACATCTGCAGTGACTTCCTTCACTGAAGTCTTGAATCCCTCAATATTATCCATGAGAGTTGGAATCAACTTCTTACAAACTCTGTTAATATTTGTATTAGCCAGCCAAAGGGGTGTTGAAGCAAAATACCAGAAATCAGTTGGTTTTTATAAAGGGTATTTATTTGGGGTAGAAGCTTACAGTTACCAGGCCATAAAGTATAAGTTAATTCCCTCACCACAGTCTATTGCCATGTGTTGGAGTAAGATGGCTGCCAACGTCTGCCAAGAGTTCAGGCTTCTTTGGTTTCTCTCTTCCTGGGTCTCTGTTTCTCTCTTGGCTCAGCTGCTGTAGACTATCAGGTAAATAGCTCATCTCTTTTCCTGGGGCCTTCTCTCCTACCTCACATCCAAGGTCCTCTGTGTGCTTACTTCCCAGACTCCAGCTCAAAAACTTGGCATCAATAAACCTCCAACTCTGTCTTTTGCTATGTCTTTTACCCTACTGACATGTCCCAAAGTTTTAATCATAATTTCATCAATTAAAAGTGATACATCTGACAGACCAGTTTACAAACATAATCCAATATCTATTTTTGGAATTCATAAACAATTCCAAACTACTACAATAGTGATATATTAACCTCTTCCCATGAACTAGAGTGTTCTTAATGGCATCTAGACTATTGAATCCTTTCCATGAGATTTTTGATTCATTTTGCCCAGATCAATCAAAGCAATAATTATCTTTGCCAGGATATAGCCTTACAAAATGTATTTCTTAAATAATAAGACTTGAAAGTCAAAAGTACTCCATGATCTATGGGTACAGAATGGATCTTGCATTAGCAGGCATGAAAACAACATTAATCTCATTGCATATCTCCATCAGAGCCCTTGGTTGTCCAGGTACATTGTCAATGAGCACTTATATTTTGAAAGGAAGTTTTTTGTGAGAATTAGGTCTCAACAGTGGGCTTAAAATATTCAGTGAATTACATTGTAAATAGATGTTTTGTCATCCAGTCTTTGTTTTTCCATTTAAAGAGCACAGGCAGACTTAAGGTTAGCATACTTCTTAATTTCTCTAGAATTTTCAGAATGGTAAATGTGCATTGGCTTCAATTTAAAAAGTCACCAGCTGCATTAATCCCTAACAAGAGCCAGCCTGTCCTTTGATGCTTTGAAGGCACACATTGACTTTCCCTCTCTAGCTAAGAAATTCCTAGATGGCATCTTCTTCTGAAAAAATGTTTCATCTACATTTAAAATCTGTTGTTTAATGTAGCCACCTTCATCAATGATTTTGACTAGGTCTTTGGGATCACTTGCTGCAGCTTCTACATCAGCACTTAGTGCTTCACCTTGCACTTTTACATTATACAGCTGGCTTCTTTGAACTTCATGAACTAATCTCTGCTAACTTTAACCCTGCCTTCTGCATTTTGCTCACCTCCCTCAGCCTTCACAGAACTGAAAAGAATTAGGGTCTTGCCCTTCCTTAGGCTTTGGCTTAAGGCAATGTTGTGGCTGTTTTGATTTTTGATATTCTATCCAGACCATTAAAACTTTCTCCATATCAACAGTAAGGCTGTTTCTCTTACTTATTATTCACATGTTCACTGGAGCAGTGCTTAAAATTTCCTTCAAAACCTTTTCCTTTGCATTCATAACTTGCCTGTTTGACACAGGTGGTTTACCTTGCCTGGCCAATTTATTGATTAAATTCACCTTTTTATATGGTGTGTGGAGTCCCAAAACAATTACAATAATATCATCAAAGATCATAGGTCACAGGTCATCATAACAAATAGAATAAAAATGAAAAAGTTGAAATATTGAGAGAAATACCAAAATGTGATACCAGATATGATGTGTGCACATGTAATTAAATAAGTGGCACCCATAGACTAGCTTGATGCACATTTGCCACAAACCTTCATTTTGTAAAAAAAAAAACAAAAAACATTATCTGTGAAATGAATAAATTGAAGTGCAATAAAATGTGATATTCCTCTAATGGAAAAGCCATTTTATGTTTTTTAGTAATTCTTAGTTATATTTTTGATGAAGGCTCTATGTAGTTATATTGATGCTCTTGCTTTCCTTTCATTAATGCTAAAGTCCATAAAGATAACCCCCCCAAAAATAATTGCTAACATAAATTTAGTAAGTTCCTATCATAAGTAGTCTACACGATTTTCAGACTGAAGCATCCAAGTAAAAGTACAAAGACTTTACTAAAAGTGAAAATCAAATATAAAGATATAGTTTAAGTATGATAATAATTAAAAGGTGATACTCATTTTTTCTTCTTTATAGAGAGGACAGAACAATTTTATCTGCTGAAAACCATATCTATAATTTGTTTGACTCAAAGTAGAAAAGTTTTTGTATTTGCCATAATGTCTGAACTATGGACACATACTGGTTTCTTAACATAATTGACAAAGAAATCTATATTAACCATTTTTCATTCAATAAAAATTTATTGAATTTTCTGGGTTCTAGGATTCTATTACCAATTGATATTAAAACACTATATAAATTTGAGAAAATTTCTCATCTATAAAATTGCTTCTAAGTTCTTCCAACTCTTTTTATATGTGAATCAGTAGCTATGAACTGTGGTAACTCAACACCAACATTAAAAACTCACTGATATGGAAGAATTGAACAAGAAAACTCACTGAATTAGAATCTAGAATCTAGTTTAATGGGGAACTGTGTGGAAGTAGAGAACAGGGAGTTAAGTCTCAAAATGACATAGATTCTATTTTGGACAATGGGAAAATTTTGGAAATGACTGGTGGTGATGGGAGCACTGTCTTGTGAATGTAATTAGTGGCACTGATATGTAAATTTGAATGTTGTAAAAGGGGAAATTGAAGGTTATATTTATGGTACTGGAATAAAAAAATAAAGCAGCCAGATTCAGGAGCAGAAGTCCTACGTGGTCTTTTTATTTTTGATGAAATAATCTTAAGAATATTGCTGCATTATTCCTGAGGAGTATTGACCTGGCCAGAGGTAATGTAGAGTCAGTGCCTTGATCAGGCACTGGCTACAGAGTAGGAAGCAGAGGTAGGGGGATTCCCTGACTTCCTGACCAAGGCTACTATTTGTGGTTGACTGCAGGTCATACAAACACATACAAACTTAAAAATGTCTGGAATGGGCAAAAGGGCCATACTTTGCCAAATCCTGTTGTATAATAAAAATAAAATAGACTTAAAATTGAAGCTAAATTACACAGATGAAAACAATAGACATGAACAGATAACCTTCAAACAGCCTAGTATTATGAACTTTTTTGGTAATTACATATATAATTTTATATTATCATTTAATATTTTACTTTATGCAGGTATAGCATTTCTTGAAAACATTTTCTAAGCACTAGGATAACTTATATTCCTTTTCTTTTTTCACATTTATTTTATATTTGCATCTGGACTTATCATGCAACACATGATCCAAAAATATTTGTTATATATTAATGAATGTATTTTGATCCTTCTGATAACTTCATTAAATGCATGTTGGAATTCTTTAGAAGTCCCATATAACTCTTACACTATTTTCTATGTCTTCCATTCTTTTACTGTGATTCCAATTTTTACTTTATTGAAATGAATGAATGAAAAAAGTATAAACATAAATACATAAATTGTACACAGAACACAGAGACAACCTTAAAAGTCAACAAACAAATAAAAGTGAATCAGCAATGCTGATGTTTATAAAGGCTAACATATTCAAAACCAAAAAAAAAAAAAAAAAAAGATTAAGGCAGCCAGTTGGTTATAATAATAATAATTATCATATATATATATATATCATAAGTAGTTTTAAAGTGGCACTTAATTTGTTTTCAAATTCAGATATATGGCCACTTCACAGATTTAACCAGAAAAACATAAAGAATCTTGGAAGAAAAATATAATATTCCTATTTATTTGAACACAAGGACAAGTAGGGAGATCTAATGAATGGTGTTTAGTTTTGTTCCTTTAAAAAAAAATAGGGAACTTATTCTCCTAACAGAGATGCCATTTACAGTAGCAAAATTGACTCAAACAGAGATATGAAATACCTATATAGAACTTAAATTATTTTAGGGCTAAAGTATCCAATTAATTTCCAGTGGGGCCAAGCATGTGCAGTTTGAAACTGAATTCATCTCTCATTACAATCCATTTATTCATAAGATCCCTGGCAAATCCAACAAATGATTCTTGAAGGAAATAAAAGGGTTCATACGGAGAGGGATATCAGCAAACAGACATGCACACACACACATGTGTGCATGAGTCCAGAGCTCAGAGCAGGAAAGAAAGAGTCAAAAGTGCAAGTGCACAATGTGAAACTGAAGAGACTCTTCTGCAAAATGGTGGATTACAAAATGAGAACAGACAGGGCAGATAATTTGGGATTAGGCCATTGGATGCACAAGGACACTTCTCATGTCAACTGAGTAGTCAGGTTTTCCCATCTTTGAACAGAAGACACCCCTGATCCCAGCTGGTCCACCTCTACCTTGCTGACTTTCCTCCAGGGCCAGGAGTATCAGAGCCAGCACCCAGGATCCACCCATATGACACCTGCCCAGGGTGAGAACCAGGTCATCAAAGAATCCAGGTGGTGAGAGCAGGGAGGATGGAGGGTTGGCAGTCTGTCTGCCCTCCTATCTTGAGACTTTCTTTGTGTGTTACTGTTCAGGATCCTGTGGAGTGATAAAACCCGGCACCAGCATCCCCAGACCCTTGCCTGTGAAGTCCTGGACCTTCATCCAGCCTCCTGGTGCTGTGGAAAGGAAGATGGCCCTGACTAATTGCAGACAGTTTCCTAACCCCCTAATCTCAGGTGCTGGTTTGCCCTCACAGGCAAACTTTCTTCGCAGAACATATTCCTACCACCTTAGCCCTCTGTGAGGAAAATTGAGAAAGGAGTAGAGATTAATTTTGCAAATGTGATACCCCTCTGGCTCTGCTGCTCTGAACAGATTTGCATAAGTGGAAGAGAGGGACATGCCACATTATAGAGACCCATGTGTTCTTTTACCATCCACACGCTGATGGTGGCCAAAGAGTCTTATCACAGACTCTTCTGGGTCCAGAAACAAAATCTAAATTCCTATTGAAAAGCTGCCTCAAGGATCCCAACATTCCAACATGCCCCACAGGGCCTTGGCACCATTCTGACACCTGCTAGAAGAATTCTCTACTCCATAATTTCCTAACTCAGGGGTAATTCCCACTTTTACCTAAGCAAAAGGCAGGAGATAACTTGACTTTCCACTTCAACCCCACTGTCATTAAATCTAATGAATATGTGTTTTAAAAAAAATAGTCTTCAAATCCATTTAGTTTCTACTGGCAATACATGCATTGATAGCCTTGATTCCCTATCCCTATTATGACCACTCTGTCTAACTTATCTCTCACTCCACCTTTTTTATTAAATAAGATGGGAGGTTATAGAAAAACCGTGCATAAAATACCAACTTTCTCTATACTATCCTATTATTAACACATTGCTTTGATGTGGTACATTTATTACAGTGATGAAAGAACATTTTTTAAATTGTCCTATTACCCATAATCAATGGTTTACATTAATGTTTATTGCTTGGTTTGTACAGTCCTATAGGTTTTTATTTTATTTTAATAACATATATACAATCTAAAATTTCTCCTTTTAACCACATTCAAGTATATAACTCAGTGTTGTTAATTACATTCACAAAGCTGTGCTACCATCAGCACCATGCACTACCAAAACCTTTCCATCAACCTAAATCAAAACTCAGTAAAATTTAAACATTAAGCCCTTCTGCCCTCCTTCCACCTCATCCCCAGAAAACCTATATTCTAGATTCTGACTCTATGAATTTGCTTATTCTAATTGTTTCTTGTCAATGAAATCATACAAAATTTGTATATTTGTTCCTGAATGTTATATTCAACATGATGTCTTTGAGGTTCATCCATGTTGTTGCATGGATGAGAACTTCATTTGTTTTTATGGCCTAATAATATTCCATAGTGTGTATATTCCACATTTTTTTATCCATTCATCAGTGGATAGACACTTGATTGCTACCATCTTTTGGCAATTGTGAATAATGGCACATTGAACATTGATATGAAAGTACCTGTTTGAGTGCCTGCTGTAATTCTTTTTTGTGCATACCTAGCAGAGAATACCTGGGTCATATGGCAATTCTGAACTTAGATTTCTTAGGAACCACCAAGCTGTATTGTATGAGGACATCATCATTTTGCATCCACAGCAGCAATGAGTGTATCTTCCTATTTCCACATAACCTCTCCAATACTTGTAATTTTCCATTTTTTTAATATTAGCCATTCCAGTGGGTGTGAAATGTATCTCATTATGGTTTTCATTTGCCTTTTCCTAATGGCTAATGATGCTATTCATCTCTTCCTATGCTTTTTGGTCATTTATATATATTCTTTGGAGATATGTCCAGTAAAGTTTTTTGCCCATTTTAAGTTGTCTTTTTGTTGTTGAATTGTAGAATTTCCTAAGATATTCTGCATATCAGATATGTGGTTTCCAAATATTTTCCACCACTCTGTAGGTTGTTATTTTATTTTCATGATAAAGTACTTCGATACATAAAAGTTTTCAATTTTGATGAAGTTCAGTTAATCTACTTTTTCTTTTGTTTCTTGTGTTTTGGATGCAAATTCTAAGAAATCATTGTCTATCACAAGGTCCTAAAAGTGTATCCCTCAATTTTATTTTAGGAGTGCTGTACTTAGTTTCTTACATTTAGTCCTTGATACATTTTGGGTTGATATTTAAATATGGTGTGAGATAGGGTTTTTCATTCATTTTTTTGCATATAAACATCCAAAATATTTATTCCCAGTTGGTGTTTGGAACCTTTTTAAAAAATCATTTGGCCTTAAGTAGGTCGTTTAAATTCTAAACTCCCATTTTTATTCCATTCATTTATATTTCAGTCCTTGTGCCAATACCAATATTTTGAATACTGTGGCATTGTAAAAACTTTAAGAATGGGAACCATGAGTCCTACAAATTCATTGATGGCTTCTGGATATTTATATTCTTTCTTTGGATGGGCCATCCATTCCAGTTTCTTTATCTAGTAATCTTTTGTTGCAATGTTGTACATTTTAATATTTATAAAATATTAAATGCTGGAATTTAGTTCCCAAGCTGTCTGTTCCTTAAGTATGTACCCAGCTAGTGAGATGACAGAGTTTTTCTTGAATGTCAAGAGCTAATCTAAACAAAGAAACTCAAGCAAAATCACCTTTCACTTTCTTTGCCAATTGGCTCTGGTTTGGCTGGTGGTCTCCTTCAAAGCACAGCTCTCCTAGCAAGAAGATCAGCCAGAGTCAAATAGAAGTACAAGAGCCTCTCTATCCTCTATGAGCCTTGTGAAGGCAGGAAACCTGCTTCTTTTCCTGGGTTTGTGCTTCCTAGTGGCTTCAGAATTCCCCTGTTTGCAGTAACATGTATTTGAATGAGGCCTCCTCTATTCCATTTGAAAAATTCATCTCTACCTTGTGCTCCCTTGTTTGACTTAATTTATGGTCCTTTGCCCCAGGATACTTCAACTTAATTGTTTCTCACACTGTCCCAGCTCTCTGCTCTCAGACAGGCTCCTATGGCCCCTAGTACTTAACATTCTCACAGATCTGATCTCCACCCACTGTGATAAATCTCCATTTCCATGACAGTTTAATCCACCAAACTGTGAGCAACTAATGGTGAAGTTTTGTCTGGGCCAACATATTGTCCCAGTGCTAGAATCATCATTGACCCAAAATCTCATTAATCAATTAAATTACATTTAAGAAAACTATGAAGTTTAGTGATACAGAAAGATATTTTAAGGCCATTAGGAGACAATATTCATCAGGTTCATGAACAAGTGTAATCTGAGAAGTAGGTGTCTGGCAGCCAGACCTGCTTCTGTGACACCAGTTGAGACACTTGTCTGCATATATATGATGGTACCAAATTAGCTTCTAACAAACTCACATCATTTTAATATCAGTTACAATTTCACCTTCAAATACTCAAGAAGAGAAAAGCCTATGTTAGCATATACAATATTTATAATTTACTCTAGTTTTCTAACAGGCTCAGAAAATTTTCAATAAATAACATATGATCAAGGATCTAAATTTCTTATATGGTTTTCATGTCACAGTGTAAAGATTCGAGACTACAGGTTATGAGCTTGATGAAAGTTCATTATTATAGGAGCAAGGTTATAAAATATCAGAATAGAAAGGGATTTGGCAAATCATCCAGACTATTCATCATTTTAAATTTTAAGTTATGGAGGCTAAGGCACACATTTTGGTCACTACACTGCATTGGTTCAGAATTTCAAAATATAGCACATGTTCTCATATGTCCATGTCCTTTCTCATGTTGTTTTGAGACTTTCCCTACCCATTGATACTGACTAGTAAGTTGAAATATGTATCACAGAGGAAAAAGTATGAGAAAATGTATATGTCTAAATTTTGAGTAGCCCACAAAAATTGAGAGCAGTAACTGAAAAGTCACCTTGTTACCTGAAATGGTAAAGTGGGAGCCATGTACCTTGCTTAAATTATATAAAATCTGTAAATGACCATAGGGATGAGGCTAAATGAAGGGACATGCCATAAGTATTAGAAAATGTTTAGAGTATTAATGTATGTTTTTTGACAAATTGATTTTATTTAAGAAAGGATAGTGCTTGTGTCATTGAGGGCTCCTTGTTACATGTTGCCAGACTACAGTGCATGAGACTCATACACCAAGGCTTTGTTTGTCAGAGTGTGGAACACTTGTGCTTATACCTTGCAACAGACAATGCTGGGTCACTAAGTTCATTAGGTTCCTCAGCTTGTTGTTGTTCCACAGCCATTTCAGGTGTGGAGAACCTCCAGCTCCTTACCACAACATCCTGCCCAAGCTTGCTTTTCCCTTCTTAAACCCTGGGGAGCTCTGTATGTATATGCCCATTTGCTTGGCATTTGTGTGGATGACAGGAGGAGGGGACACACACTACTCTCTTTGCCCCTCCCAAAGATATCTTATTCACTCTTCAACTATACTCCCTTATCCAGGGCTTAAAGTTTTCAGAGTAAAGGCAAATATATAATGGAATTTTTTCATCTTCTTGATATTGCTGTTTCCTTGGAAATTATACACAGAGCAAAATTAAAAGAAAAAAGATGGTGGAAATTAATGAAACAATGATTAAAATCTCAAATTACATAGAATCATAATTATTAACAAGTCAATATCCCTAAAGAAAAGTCTAAAATAAATTAGAAATATATAGAAGAAGAAACATTAATGAATATATAAAGCAGTTCTTATTTATCTAGACCCACACATTTTTGTGTATATGAAGCAACACTGAAATACTAATAATGTCACAAAATTAATCTAGACTTTATTAAACCAATAAAACATTAATAGGATTGTCATTAATTCAAGGGAAAATTAAGCAATTTGTATTGGAATGATCTTCAAAAATTATTACATGAAAATATTCAGTAAAAATTCATAAGGAGAATGAATATCCTTAGACATATTAGAATGTATAGTGACCATTGACCATTTCCAATGTCATTGGAAATGAACCTGAATACAAATTGCAGTTAAGTGATAACTAAAATGTTACATGTATTTTGTAAAACTGAACACCAGGAAATCTTTTACTAAAATGCAATAATGCTGAATTTCTAACTCATTTCTTATTTAAGATAGGGACCCACGGTTTAAGGGGAAAAAAACAAAATAACAAAAAAAAGAAAGAAATAAAAAAATATCCTTAGTTTCAAAATTCATTACAAATGATAAGAGAATGCAGCACAGTTAAGAAAACTTTTATTGCACTGAGGAAAAGTTTGAAATGTTTGAACTACAAAAAATATTGTAAACATATTAACATTTTAAAAACAAATAAGAAATAGTTGCAAATTGTCACCTCATGAAAATGAATCAGTTAATTTAGGGTGTCATTAATAAAACAATCAAGTATAGTATGGAGAATTGTTGTTTTTTCTGTTATTTTAAAAATAATCAATATTTAATGATGTAAATATTAAGTTATTTCTACATTAAAAAAAAAATCCTGCCTCATATTTTTAGAATCAGACTTGGATTTACTATCAGCTCTAACTACTCATTTTCTATTTCAATTACTGTGAAAGTGATGGTGGAAAAATTTACTCACTTAAAATGAAATACTTATAATCTAATTCTATGAAGTTCATTAAAATGTAAACAGTGCATTTTTTGGAAAAATATTACAACCATCTATATTATGGAAAGCTTAGTGTATAATTCTTTAAAACATCAACAAAAATGCACTAATTAACATACATACTTAAAAGATATTAAACCCGATCAGTTTGAAAGAGCAAAATATGCTGGAGTTCTTAATGTTTTCTTTGAATGTTCAGAGACTGGCTGATAGAGGAAAGAGACATACATGACAATCACCCTTGATCCCTGAGCCCTTACTATTCTCCCCTTATCTCCAACAGGAGACATGATGATACAGGGATTGCCTTAAATATCCAATCCTCTGCACTGGGCTGCATATGGAATAGTGGGGGCAAAAGGACTGCTTGGATTAAGCTGGATTTTACTATCTATCTGCACAACATTTGCTTGTTCTGCTTATTTTCAAGTCTTAGTACATCGAGCTTCCTCTCTGTAGCTAGAGTTGCCAGGCAACTTTCATGAGTTATTCTATCATAGCAACTAATCCAACTTTCATAATGGTTCACAATGCTCTCCAGTTCATTTTCCAGGTGTTCTGCCATAATTCTGTATGTGTCAAGTTGTTTTTGTGTAAACATGATATTTTCATTCACCTTGATAATTCTTTTCTGTTTTCAAGTGGTCAATTCCATGCTGGATTGATTCAAGTTGAAGTTGCAGGAGGTGGTGTTGATGTACTTCTGGAAAAATTTGCAGTTTCTGGTGAAATATCTGAATCTGCTTTTCTAAGTATTCATTGTCCTGCTATATAGATGCTTGCTCAGTTTCCAGATGTTTATTATGATATGTAAGTGCTTC
This sequence comes from Cabassous unicinctus, assembly GCA_029593785.1. Lineage (NCBI taxonomy): Eukaryota > Metazoa > Chordata > Mammalia > Cingulata > Chlamyphoridae > Cabassous > Cabassous unicinctus. Next base: position 19,925 of record JAQZBX010018344.1, on the reverse strand, counting down.
ATTGTCTTTCCTTTCCTTACACAACTTTGTATATATCATTTGCTTTTCCCTTTCAAGTCTCTTTACATTAACATTTAAGGTTACAGCATCTATGACAATTGGTACATCCACATGTATCTTATGAGGCCAGTATCCTTTTGAAGATTCACTCTTTTCCTCTAATTCTAACTCGATAATATGTGTGTAATCTTCACAGAAAGCAGGCACATATATCATCTTCAAAACTGTTTCAGACAGAGATTGTAACTTGCTGTCTTTATCACTGACAATGAGTTCCATCTGCATCATGGAATATTCAAGATTTTACCCTGTTCCTTCCATTCCTGCATGCTTTCTTTCCATCTAGCATCTTCCAAGGCAAGCAGCTTTAGGGTTTCCTGAAGCTGAGCATTTTAGTCCACACCATTAAGTGTCTCTTCCTGGCATTTTTCTCCAGTCTCCTCAGATACCCTTAAGATGTATTTCTCTCCAGTCTCCTTGCAGTGGCAGAATTCAGATGACTCATTGGGAGGCTGTGTGTTTCCTTGAAGATAAGCCATCATCACACTGTTGAAAGAAAATTTAGTGAGCTCACTTGTCTGTTCTTTGTCCAGAATATCTCCTATATTTTCCAGTGAAAAAAGGAACTTGGTGGCATCCTTTTTAGGCACTGCCAAGCACAGAGTTTGTAACATTGGAGGAGTGGTCTCCACTGGAGGTGACCTGAGCTCTTTACACAATTTATTCATTTGTCTAATCTTCTCACTGACTTTTAGATATTCTTCCTCTTGAGCAGAAATATGCTTGGCCAGCTCTTTCTCCTTCAATCTATGCTGCTTGACTTTTACTATGAGAGCAATCCAAGTAGCACTTAGCAAGATTTCCAAGGAAAACTACAGTAGACTTGGGCCTTTCCTCAAGAATTCATACAAGAGCATCAGAACACTGGACAGTTGCTCTAGAACTAGCTGCCAAGACATTTATGGCCCTCAGTAAGACATCAATGGCCCCAATAAACCCACAGGTCTGCCTCCAGCCAGCAGCTTTTGTCTACAACTGCCAGCTTACAACCTTGGAAGTGTCCTATCTCAAAAACATGTGCCTGGCAAGAGGAGAGACCATTAGTGGTTCAGTTAAGGGGGAGACAGTTTCACAGTTTGTATGAATGAATGCTCCCTGGCTTTTGTGTTCACTATACAAATATAATTTTTTTTGGTAATGTTCAAAGGTGAAATGGAAAAGGTTGATTATAACAAGTACAGACAAGTCTTTTAGATGAGATCACTCTAAGCCCATGTGTTCCCACATGAAAGCTAGACACCAATGCAATACCATGCCATCACCCTTCTCCACACATGAACATTCACGGTTAGATGTGGTGATATAATGTGCAGCTCTCTGCAATGGAGTACTCATGTACCCTTATTTCAAGATGAGGCTATATATTCTACAGTAGTAACATTTTTATCTGCAGCCTTCCTGTCTAATTTTGTCTTCAAAAGCCAGAATCTCACTACACTGGGGGCAATCATACTTATTTTGTTGTTTGTTAGTGTGTTTTTGTTAGACCAAGGAAATCACTGTCCTATATCAGTTGTAAAAACAGAAGAAGTCAGTCAGAACTGGGAAAAACCTTCACATCGAACCATTTTTTTCTCCATTTAGCCCACACATCCTATATGGGGAAGATTGTCCTTCAGTTGTGACCAGTTGCCCAGAATCCTTCCATTAATGCCCTATCATTTTTAACACATGAGTGCATGTCTACCATATTTAATCTGGGGACATTCTCCAAACCAGAAGTCATGCTGTGATTTTCTTCATTTCAAATGTTCTTCATGTTTATATCTTTTAATGAAACCTTACTCTACTATATTCTCTGACTGTCTCAGTACCCAACCCTCCACCTATCACCTGGGATTTTTCCATGAGTGATTGCAGTCACAAAGCTATGAGGAAGCAGAAAATCAAGAATCATCAACAGAGGCTGGTCAAAGTGTCTTAACAGATACCATCATTTCGATCACATTTCTGTCAGTAGATTTTAAGATTCTAAGTCAGACTGGGCATGGTAGAGGCTGGATGTCAGGGAAATAAAAGGTGGACAATAGCTGAAGTTGTTTTCTTTACTAGTTATAATTCTTTTCTTTAATTTGAAAGGTACAATGTCATTTAAAATGTTACAATCTGTTTTGTAAAGTATTAATTTATCTTGCATTCGTTTTTTGGTAGTCAACAAGACTTCTTGATATAATAATAAGATACCCAAAAGGTGACAATGATTTCAGATAAAAATATAACTTTTGTGTGGATGTGGGGTGAAGGATCTTATCAATGCTAATTCAAGTAATATAATTTAATGAAGGAATAACTAAATCCCAGAATGTTTAATGTAAGACTACTGGTTCAGTGCATATTTTCTCATAAAACTGGGAAAGAGAAGTAGACATCATTTATATTTTGTATATTTGTGAACTTCCAGGACAAAAGTCAATATTATTTTCAGGCAGAAAAACCAAAGGTTCAGGATCTTCCTGAAGCAGCCCTAAAACACCACAGTCTTCAGAGGGAAAGCATAATCTTGCTTATGCCTCAAAACAGTGAGATAATATTTTCCTGTTCTTTAAACCAATCCATTGTATGGTGTTTGTTTTAGCAGCTATGAAACTAATACACAGGTATAAAGATTATAATGATGCAATATACTACTGCAAAATATTTGCAAACATGAATATACTGTCTTCCTTTCTCTGTCTCTCTCTTTCTTACACACACACAAACACACAGAATTTCTCAAATATTACTCATTGCCAGCTTCATTCCAATATGATCAGAGAAGGTGCTTTGTGTAAATGAAAGGCATTATAATTTATTGAGACCTCATTTGTGACACAACATGTGGTCCATCCTGGAGAAAGATTCATGAACATAGAGAAGAATGTATATCCTGATGATTTGGGTTGCAATGTTCAGTATATGTCTCTTAGGTGTAGATCATTTATCATATTGTTCAAGTTTTCAGTTTCCTTATTGATCCACTGTCTAGTTGTTCTGTCTGTTGATAGGAGTGGCATATTGAGGTCTCCTACTATTATTATAGAAGTACATATTTCTCCCTTCAGTTTTACCTGAGTTTGCATCCTGGCTAGGTGCAAAGATTTTTGTTATTTCTTCCTGATGGAATGCCCCTCTTATTAATATATAATGGTTTTCTGTATTTCTTATAAGATTTTTGCATTGAAAGCCTGTTTTGTTCAATATTAGTATAACTACCATTGCTCTTTTGTGGTTTTGTTTGCATGGAATATCTTTCTCCAACCTTTTACTTTCATTCTATTTGTATCTTGGGTTCCATGTCGAGTCTATTAAAGAAAGCATATGGATGGAATTCATTAACATGCAATGTTAATGCATTAATTCATTGCTTACTTCAACTATTTTATCCGTTGGCTTTCATGTGCCATGTCATATCATATTTTGTCTGACTTTTTCCCACTTTAGTAACCCTCTCTCATCATCTTCATATCAACATTCTCCTCCAAGTCTCTCTCAAATGTCTTTTCATTTCAGACTGAAGAACTCCTTTTTGTAATTCTTATAGCACTGTCCCCTTGTTTACATGTGAATAATTTAAATTCACACTCATTTTTTAATATTTACTCAAATCATACTTTTTGAGCTACTCCTATGTGCTTCACTTTTTAAAAACAAACCTATTTTATTGATACATATTAATAAAGTATAGAGTTTATCCAAAGTGTACAATCAGTGGTATGGTATAACCACATAGTTGTTCATTTATCATTTCAGTCATTATTAAGGCATTTTTATTATTTCAATAATAATAATAATAAAGCAGACAAACAAACAAACAAGAATATTCCTTACTACTCAATCTCTCTGTTTCCCCTGCTGTACATAGCTGATTATTTCTGGCTATTCTTGCACAATTACTTGTTTGTTTATTAAGCAGTTTTCTTGAGATATAGTCACAATACCATATGTCTATCCAAAGTGTATAATCAATGGCTTTTTGTAGCTGTTAAAAAGTACATTACTGTAAAGTACTTTTACAACATAATTCACACTTAATACACTTCACTGACACTGTCCAATCAAGAGGCCCCACACCCATAAGAATGGATTATTTATAAAAATATGATATTTTATGGGATTCACAAAACTTCTCAATGTCACAGTGTCTAATCCTCCATCTTCCTGGAAGTGCCAAACAAATTCTTAAGTATAGGTAAAAAACAGAATTTCTCCCCAATGCCTTAACATGAATAAAAAAATAATTAGAAATATTATCCTGTAAATCTTATTTTAATTTATACGTGAGGGAATTTGCAGCTTCTCTCAAGTTTAAGACAGCTTACACGTCCCATTCAAAGATTCCATAATGCACGTAGTTGGGTGTTCAAGCTACATTCACTCAAATATCATCAATAATTTATCTTATACTAGAAGGAAATATCAATTATAAACACTATAAAAATAGTCTACTGAGTAACTATAAAAATAAAAAGATTTCATTGACTCCATTATCACCTGCAGAGATATTAAAACTAAGGTACTCAAGGGGAGCAAATGTAACTCAGTGGTTGAGCACTGGGTTCAATCCCAGGTATCTCCTTAAAAAGTTAATTGATTAATTAACTAATTAAATAAAAACTAAGGCTCTCTTTAGTATTACATCTCAAGAATAAATCAAACCCTTTCATTAACACCTTTCATTCATATGGAATATTTATTACAATTCACAATAGGACATTTTTATAATGGTACTATTATAGTCCATCATTTAGCATAGTATTCACTATTTGTTTTGTACAATCCTAAGTTTTTTGTTTTTTATTTTAATTTTTATTCTAGTAACATATATACAACCTAATATTTCCACCTTTTAACCACATTTAAGTATATAATTCAGTGCTGGCAATTATATTCACCATGTTGTGCCATCATCACCACCAAATTGTACAGAGTTTCTGTTTGGGTTGATGGAAAAATTTTAGGAATGTTGTATTTCTTGCTCTTGATGCAGTCTTGCAGTTTCAGATGAACCTTTTAAATCTCACTTTAAAATTATTTATTTTCATGCTGATTATAGCCAGAATAGAACAGCCTGTGAGCTGTGTCGCCATTGGCACAACTAACCCCCCAGGAAACCTAGGGGCTCCAAGCTATGACATCTCATAACCCACTCTTCACATATGGGTGATTAGAGTATAACCATGGCACAGGCTGCAGTAGAGTCAACAAGAGCCCATGGTTTAGGTAAGACTCCATTTTCTGGGACCTAAAGTTTATTTTTTGGTAGTCTGGAAGCCTATCCTGTCTAAAAAAAATCACAGAAAATTGTGTTTTTGTGTTTCACAAACTACTTAGTGTTAGTCAGAAAGGACAACCAGTCATGGTGGAAGAAGAACTGCAACAAGAGTATTCTGGCACTGACCTGGTTTTCAATTTTACAAATTTAGGATCATCAGTCTGACTGGCATTGTCTTCATATTTATTCCTTTGTTGTGTAATTCATTTTTAATTTGAAAGAGAAATTTCCATCGAAAAGTTTATAACCTGTTTTTAAAAGTAAATTAATGGGCTGTGTGGGAGAAGAATGTATTGGTGGTGAAAAATCCTTGTGCATTCCCTCTTTATTCAGAAGAAATGCTTCCACTCTTCTAGCATAAAAATGAAATACAACTTTTTGTAGGGGAGGAAAGATCATTCTCATCTAGATGCTTAATTTTGGGATAAAAATGTAATGAGGACAAGGTGATAGCAACAAAATATTTGTGTTTTTCTTTTTTTTCTTCTTGTATGTCCCTAATTAAGTTGGGGCAGAAAATACATATCAATATCTATATTCTCTGTGTATTTATGAAATCATCAGGAAAGAAAAGGTTGCAATCTGGATGAACTTACAACTTTCTGTTTGTGAATTTATTTTCCAGAAATACCTGTAAAATGCTTTCAATTTGAAATGTCTTAGTTGACAATCTCACAGTATCTTCATTTCAACAAACATCTGAGCAAGTGATTTCATGTCGACTGGGTTTCATTGAACTCCAAAGGAGGAGAAAATGCTGCCATAGACAATTTGTAAATGAATGGTGAAGCTGTATGCCAATAAAATATTACTTATTAAAGCAGACTTTTTTTATGTCCGACATATTTGCCTTTGTTCTTCAGCCCCCTCAATGTGCACAGCTTGTCACAAAAGAGGAAAATGGACTGTACTTGTCAGGAAAAACAGATCTCTAATGCTATGTTCAATTTCTGTTTATGTTTCTATTGTTTATATTATCATCATGCTTTCACAGTTACTCCTCCTTTCCATCTTCAATCCTAAGTAGCAAATGAACTCATTTCTCTGATTTTATTTGCCTTTGGAAACTTTGCATTTATGGAATCATACCATATATGTTCTTATCTTTCTGCCTGATTTTACATTTTTAGGTTCACCTATGTTGTAGCCATATCAGTAGTATCAGTATTTTGTTTTATTGCCAAATTATATCACATTGTCTGGCTACATGGCAATTGCTTATATATCCATCAGTTGATGGAAATTTTGGATGTTTCCACTTTTGGAAAATAAATAATGTTACTATGAACCATGGAGTATATTCTTTTAATGAAGATGTGTATTTATTTTTCTTGGGTACATAGGTAGAAGCGAATGTGCTGAGTGATTACTTAATCTTTTTTTCTTTTTAGAAAACTGGAAGGCAATTTCTAAACAAAGCTCTTAATAAGAAAAAGCATTTGAAGAACATAGGTAGGTACCCATCTTGTATTTATTTTCCTTCAAAGCAAGAATTCCTCAGAAAATTATAACCAGGAAATTGGGTGTCTGGTTTTGTTTCATGATTCTTTTTTAAGCCTTATTGTTAACAATGGTATAATTATTTAAGCTGTATTTTTTATAAACATGATTACATGATGAGTGTAAATCTATTTCATTTGGTACTTGGTATCATACAGCTACTGGTTTGTAAAGATATTGTGTAGATAAAATGAAAAAAATTATATATGGATGTATAATATGTGTTGAACATGCTCACAAATGTGACTTTGGCTTTTATTTCTGTTACCGTTATATTTCACATAGTCTATTAACACAACCTTAATAACTGAAATATGCATTCTATGCAGTCTGAAGAAAACTAAATTACACATCACCTGGCAAAAATTCAGGAATAACAGATTATGTGTGGTCTGTGTAAACTTTCCCCACATATTTTACCTCCTTTCCTCTGGTTAACACTTCTCCATCTCTAATAATTTAACTAATTCATCACTTCTAGCAAAATATACATGCACTGAAAGACTGTGTAAGAGATCATTTATTATTCTATGCTCCCATGGCTTTCTACGCTTTACTAAGAGCTAATACTCCATAATTGCTGTTGGAGTATAAATGTAAACATTTGGCACATTTTAAAACTACTTATTAAGCATAAGTAACATTCAAGATCCTATTATTAGAGTTGTATGATGATAAAATAAAATACACTGTATTCAAAATTCTTGGCAATGACTCAAAAACTGCAGTGATTCTTACTGTATGGTTATTTTCTGTATTATTATTATAACCACAGGGATAAAAACACTTCAATTGTTGGTGACAGATTAAATATACTACTTGGAATATAGGAGTCAGGGGCACTTTCACTGTGATGTAAATCTGTGGTATTTCTTAGGTGCAAGGAAATCAGAAATGCTGGTGACTATGGCTGAAGAGTGCATTGACCATTTAAATGGAACAGTTGCTACTCCCAAGCTTATTTTTCACTGAAATTTTTGGGCCTAGTTTTGGAAGATTTTTAATAAGACAAATCAACAATATTTTCTTTCTTATTTTCCTCCTATTTTGTGATTGGCCAAAATCTCAATTATCAATTCTGGTAATGAATTCAATTTTTTGAAAAATCATACCTCAGGACAACAATAAGTCTGCAACAGCTGCCAATTTTCAATCTCTGGTCAAGACAAAAGTCCTAGTTTTATAGAATAATAATGGAAAGGCAATATCTGGTCAAGATAAAAGTCCTCATTTTATAGAAGAAATAATGGAAAATCAGAAATCTTTGTGATTTGATTAAGGCTGGGATATGTTCTCTGACTTCAGTTTCCATATGCTCTTTCACTGATACAGTGTCTTTGATTTGGGAAGTACAGCAGGTTAAAGCTCAGACTTTGTGGTTTGGCAGTCTTGTTTTAGATCCCAGCTTTGGGAGCTGTTATATTTCTACTTCCGCCTTTGTGACAATATGGTAATAGAGTGTTGTGAAGATTAAATGGATTGAATGGAAAGCACGTAGTGCCATCCTTGTCATAGAGTACTGTTTGATAATTTAAAAATGTTTTAGTCTGTTGCATGGGATAAGAGTAACTATACACAGGTGTATAGTTTGTATTTTGGGCCTATAAAATTAATTCCTCCAAATAATTATTACACAAATTAGAAATATGTACCTCATATGTATTTCTTTACAAGCAATACAAAATGCCTGGTAGAGTGTCATGAAATTACACACTGCTGTGAAAACTGTAGACACTATTAATGATGTTTTCTTCCTCCTAAAAGAATCTCATTTTCTTTTGACTGAATATGGAGTACTGAAATATATGCTGTACTCCATGGACATAACTCTTCCTGTTTCTCAACTAAAAATCTGCTTTATCAGGATACTTACTGATGGGTAGGATCAGAACTCCAATTTTCATTTTTGTGGCACTTAGAATGTATAATATTTGTCCCTGCTCTTTAACTCATAGTTTCAATTTTCTGCATCCATGGGGAGGCTATGTGATGGCAAACACCTCCAAGGAGAAATTATAACACAATTTTGATAACAGTTCTGTGGCTTCCATTTTTATGGAATGTTTGATTCTCAAGCACTGGTGTTTGGTAGCCTACAATATATGTCTCCCTATTATGATAAGGATACAATAGCATTATGTATGAGAAAAAATGCACATACCTTATTTTAAAATGCTTACAGTATCTTCACTAAGAGTAGATTCCATTTTAACAAACCACTTTCTTTGTTCATTCATAAACAGCAGCCTTCATCTTTTAAAGTTTTATCATGAAATTGCAACAACTCAGACACTTCTTCCAGTTATACTTCAAATTCTAGTTCTCTTATTATTTCCCTCACATCTGCATTTACTTGCACTGCTGAAGTCTTGAATCCCTCAAAGTCATCCATGAAGATTGCAATCAACTTCTTCCAAACTCCTGTTAATGTTGATATATTAACCTCCTGCAATGAACAAGAAAGTTCTTAATGGCATCTAACTGGTGAATACTTTACAGAAGGTTTTAAATTGATCTTACACAAATCCATCAGAGGAATCATTATCTACAGTGAGTATGGCTTTATAGAATGGATTTTTAAAATAATAAGACTTGAAATTTGAAATTACTCCTTGATCTATGGGCTACAAAATGAATGTTGTATTAGCAACATGAAAACAATGTCAACCTCATAGTACATCTCCATCAGAACTCTTGAGTGAGCAGATACGTTGTCAATGAGCACTTATATTTTGAAAAGAATCCTTTTTTTCTGAGCAGTAGGTCTCAATAGTGGGCTTAAAATATTCAATAAACCTTTTTGTCAACAGATGTTCTTATCATTCATGTGTTCACTAGAGCAGTACTTACAATTTCCTTCAAAACCTTTTCCTTTACCTTCATACTTCTATGTTTTACACAAGAGCTTTAGCTTGTGGCCTATCTTGGCTATGTACTTGCCTTATTTACTAAGCTTAATAATTTCTAGATTTTGTTTTAAAGTGCAAGACCTGTGACACTTCCTTTCACTTGAACTCTCAGAGGCCACTTTAGGGTTATTAATTGGCCTAACTTCAATATTGTTTTTTCTCTGGGAGTAGGAAGGCCAGAAGAGAGAAGAGAGATGCGGAACTGCCAGTGAGTGGAGAAGTTACAACACACATTTATCAATTAATTTCACCATCAATGTGGGCATGGTGTGTGGTGTCCCAAAGCAATTACAATAACATCAATCATCATAGACCACAGGTTACCCTAACAGAAATCATAATAATGAAAAAGTTTGTAATATTTCAAAAAATAACACAATGTGATACACAGATACAATGTGAGCACATGCTGTTATAAAATGGTCCTCATGCACTAGTTCGAATCAGGTTACCATAAACCTTCAATTTTTAATTTTATTGTTAAGTGCAATAAAACATGAGATTCCTGTATTGGCAAAGATGCTTTATCTTTTTAGTAATTCTTAATTATATTTTTGTTTAAAATGTCACATATACTTATATTGTTGTTCTAGCTTTCCTTTCATTATGGTTGCAGTTCATAAAGTATCTTGCTGTTGTTTCCTCTTCTCAGCCACCAAAACAAAATAATTACTAACATAAATTAAGTAAATTCCTACCATAAGAAGTTATGCAACTTTCAGAGTGAGGCACCCAGGTAGAAATGCAAAGAATTTACGAAAAGTGAAGATTAAAAATAATGATGTATTCTGAGGATTATAATAATAAAATGGTGATAACCATTTTTTTCTTCCTTATGTGGAAAAGGACAAACAATTTTAACTGCTAAAAATCCAAATACATAATTTGTTTTGATCAAAGTAGAAACTTTTTGTATTTGTCATAATATCTAAATTATAAACACATACTGAATTCTTTCTTAAACAAATTCACACTTGTTTAAAATTGATCTTCTTCACCAAATATAATAGCAATATTTTTGTATTATTCCTAAATATATAACAAAAACATCTATTTTTGTAGGCTTTCCAGGTTTTTCTTATAAATTAAGATGAAGCAGTATGTATAGCCATGTAAATATACAGAAGAAAACAATCATTTGCCAGTATCCATAGCCATGATTCTTTCTTGGCCAGGAAACAGAAGTGTTCAACACATATCTGCTAAAAAGCTTATGAAGATGTAGGCTCAGCATAGTAATGTAAACAGCAACAACCAGGTATGGAAAAATGCACCCAAACTTTATTGTAACTTGTTCCTATAGGTTCATTTGTAAACACAAAATCTACACTGAAATCTTTGCTTGGTGAGCTTAGTTTCTCTCACTCTCTGGTAATTCCCTGAACAGTCGAATACAAATTTTAAACAACATACTTAAAATTCCTATGAGTTAAGTCAGTTGTGAGCCTAATTGTAACATTTTACAAAATGTATTCCTTTCCATCCATATCTCCTCAAAATTTATTTCTTAATACAAAGAAGGTAGAGAATGGAAGTCTGATGGCTCATCTGTGTAGAACTGGTTAAAAGGTTGTTTGTAAATGAGTGGAAATGGTGAGAACACATCATGCTGTTCAGGACTGGAAGAGCTGTTATATAGGTATGACAGTGGTTGAAAGGGAAAGGCTAAGGACATTTATATTACCAGAAGGAAAGGTGAAAAATTTAATGTGGGTCTGTATGACATAGTGAAATCTCATGTAAAATATTAATATGGGTGATATTGCATACATATGACAGTTTTTACAAAATATAAATACAAAGAAACTAGATAGACAGAAACAGAATAGCAGCTATTACAGTAGGGGATGCATAGAAAGATTGGGAGGTGAAGACTTGTTTCTTTGGATGGTTTTTGTTTATTATTATTATTATTATTTCTAGAATAATGACAATGCTTTAAAAATGATTGAAGTGATGAATGCACAACTATATGATTGTACTGAATACCATTGATTGCACACTTTGGTTGGATTTATTCTTTATTAATATGTATCAATAAAATTAATTGTTAAAATGAAAAAAAGCAAAAGTATTTCTTCAAATAATTGCTGAATGGACATACCCTGACAATTGTATTCTTAATGTAATTGACAAATTATCAATATTAATCATTTCTGCATTCAGTAAATATTTTTTGAGTTTTTTTGGATTCTGAGATTCTATTACCAGTAGACATCAACATCTATAAAATTGCTTCCTAATTTCCTTCCAACTCTTTTTATATTTGAATCAGAAGCTATGCTCTGTGATAACATCAACTTTAAAAATTCACTGATATGAAATAATTGAAGAAGCAAACTCATGAAATTAGAATCCAGAATATAGTTTACCAGGGGACTGGGTCAGGGTAGAGGACAGGGAATTAAGTCTTAAAATGTACTGAGATTCTATTTTGGATAGTAGAAAATTTGTGTTAATGGATGTTGGTAATGGTAGCATGGCATTGAGAATGTAATTAAAGGCAATGATTTGTACAGTTTAATGTTGTTAAAAGGGGAAATTTTAGGCTGTATATATGGTACAAGAATAAAAGAAAAAATAAAGCAGCAGTAACAGCAGTGGCAGAAGTCTTACCTGGAACTTTTTCTTCTTTTAAGTCTAACCAAGACTCAATATCCTTGTCCTGAACCTCTACTTAGGGAGACTAGCATTCAGTCTTTCACCTTTTATTTTCTACAGATTTGTCATTGATGTCCTTAATCAGATTGAGGAGATTTCCTTCTATTTTGTAGATTTTATGTGGTTCTACCAGAAATGTATTTTGTATTTTGGACATGCATTTTCTACATCTTTTCACAGGATCGTATATTTTCATTTTGGCCTATTATTTAGTCTATTAATGTGGTGTTCTATGTTGATTTATTTTCTTAACTTAAAACAACCTTAATATTGAAGCAAAATGCTAGTCATTATCATGTATTATCTGTTAATATAGTGTTAGATTAGAATTGATAAAATTATCTTAAGAATTCTGCTGCATTATTCCTGAGGAGTATGTTCTGCCCAGAGATGAGGTAGAGCCAGTGGTTGGATCAGTTGCTGGTTACTGGGTAGAAAACAGAGGTGGTGGGGATTCCTTGACTTCACGTCCAAGGCTACCTGCTGTGGTTGGCTGTAGCTCTGCTGCAGGACATACAAACAGAAACAAACAAAAATGTCTGGAGTGGGCCAAAGGGCCACATTTTGTCAAATTCCATTGTATAATAAAAATAAAATGTATTTTAAATTGAAGATAAATTAAATAGATGAAACAATATGCATAAACAGAAAACCTTCAAACTGCTTGGTATTATGAATGATTTTGGTAATCACATATGTAATTTTCTATTTTCATTTAATATTTTACTTCAGGTAGATGCATCATTTCTTGAAAATATTTTCTAAACACTAGGATAACTTATATTCCTTTTCCTTTTTCCATTTTTTCTTTTTGATGTGGTCTGATTTACATATTTTAATTTAGTTGCTTGAGTTTTAGGTATGAATTCTAAGAAATTATTGCTCAACCAAAGGTCCTGAAGATGGTTCCTTATATTTTCTTCTAGGAGTTTCATTATTCTGGCTCTTAAATTTAGGTCTTGATCGACTTTGAGTAGGTTTTTGTACATAGTGTGATGTAGGGTTCTGCTTACATCCTTTTGCATATGGACAGCCAGTTTTCCCAGGACCATTCATTCCCAACGATCTTTGTACTCTTTTCAAAAAGAAGTTGGCCTTAAATCTGAGGAATGATTTTTGAACTCTCATTTTCATTCCATTGGTTAATATTTCTGTCCTTGTGTCAATAGCAGGCTGTTTTGATTACTGTGGCATTGTAACAAGTTTAAGAAAAAGAAGCATGGGTTCTCCAACCTCATTGATAGTTTCTGGATTTCTATTTGTGTGTCTTTAGATGGGGCACCAGTTACTCTTTCTTTCTTTATCCAGGAATCTTTTGCTGCAAAACTGTACATTATAATATTTTAAAATATTAAACTCTGGAATTTAGCTCCCCTGCTGTCTGTTACTTAAGTTTGCATACAGATCTTAATATGACGGAAATTTTCTTGAATGCAGCCAGCTAATAATCTAAACTGAGAAACCAAAGCAAAAAGCACATTTCTTTGTCTTTGAAACTTGTCCCTCCTTTGGCTGGTGGTCTGTTTCAGAGCTTAGCTCACCTTTCAAGAAGATCAAACTGAGGCAAATAGAAGTGCAAGATCCTCTCTATCATTTCTGAGCCTGTAAGGAGCCATGGAGCCTGTTTCTTTTCCTGGGCTCATGCTTGCTAGTTATTTCTAAATTCCCCTGTTTTCAGTTACAGAAATTTGAATTAAGGACCCCTCTATCCCTTTGATATGCCCATCTCCTCATTGTGCTCCCTTGTGTGACTTAATTCACGTAGCCCTTTGCCTCAGGCTGCTTCAATTTAGTTATCTCTCACACTCTTTCACTTTGCTCTCATAAAAAATTCTAGGGTGGTGAGCCTGAGGCAAATACCCTGGCTTAATCCTTCAGACCTCCAGCTGATATATGGGCACTGACACACATGCACACAATTGTGCATCAGGAGCCTGGGCTTCCATACCCAGGCTGCCAAGGACAAGGCTGGAAGCTGGGGAATGGTAGCCACTCCAGGGAGGGTTGCAACTCAGCAGTGTTTACCATAATTTACCAGCATATTCCTCCCTGGCCCAATTGGATTTTGCTCAGTGATTCACTAGACATCAGAGTTTCAAAATAGTTGATTCAGATATATCCTTCCATTTCAATAGTTGTTTTGGTAGAGGGATTGAATCCTGGAGCTCCCTACACTGCCAAGTTCCCACAATACTCTCCTAATTTACCTCATCTTCAGACTTGACCCAGGCCTATTTGCACTCTGAGTGGATCCCTTAAACCTTTGAATAAGGCCCAATGTACATAAAAATGGCCTAGAGTTTTCTCCAGAACTGGCACCTTAGACTCCCAGGGTCTAAGTTCCTCAGTTAAACTCCATAAAAAAACTAGAGACTAAGAACTGTGACTTGCCAGCAAACATCTTTAGGGACTTCTGTCACCCCAGACACTCTCCAGACCTCTCCTGAGTGGAGAAGGAGCAAAGCACAGGGCAATGCTGAGGGTGGGGCTTATGCCTCATTAACAAATGCATTTTCAGTTTCTAAGGCATTCTAAAGCAACTTACAGACCCAAAATGAGGACAGAAGTAGTTGGAAGATCAAAGGCATTTTTAAGTAAAAGGAGTTAACTAGCCATCTAATGAAACAATACAACAGGTGATAGCCATTCTGAACTTACAGAGACGGTTTGGTAAATTCCCACCAGACTCCTTCTGGACTCAGGCTATATGCCCAGTCAGGTCTCAAGGGCAGTTTCACCTGCCACTCAGAACTTCCTTGAACGTACATGGCTTGGGGACTAGCCCCTACTACCTATGGAGAGGGAGCCAGAAGCCTGGGCAGACCAAGTTTATGTTCTTTGGGAGCTTATCCAGGAATCTCCTAGTCATTAACCCCCATTAAAATAGCAAAACCAAGAGGGCTCAGACAGGCCTTAAAATCCACAATTCTCCAATGGAGGTTAGGGAGCACCACCCACTTATCTATCTCCTGACAATGGTTCAAAAATGAAATTGGGGAAATGTTGGATTCCTCTGGCTTCTTGGCTATATTGCAAAAATGAATTTAAGAATTTGCTCGTTTAATTAAGCCAGTGAAAGGAATTTATTGGGGAATGAGGGAAAAGAACAGAGTTTGCTAAGAAATGGGAAAGAAAGATGGAAATATACACCAAGATTTGGTGTGGGCTCCTCTAGGCAGAGAGAGCCACCAAGCTGTTTGGATTACTGTGTCACTGTAAATAAGTTTAAGAATGGGTACCATGAGTCCTTCTTTGATGGCTTCTGGATATTTATCTTGTTTCTTTGGATAGTGCACCATTTACAATTTCTTTGCATAGTAATCTTTTTTTTTTTTTTTAACACTGTGCATTTGAATATTTATAAAATATTAAACTCTGGAATTTAGTCCCCTGGTTGTCTGTTCCTTAAGTTTGTACCCAGCTAGTGATATGACAGAGCTTTTCTTGAATGCCAGTAACTAATCTAAACAAAGAAACCAAAGCAAAGAGCACCTTTCACTGTCTTTGTCAATTGACTGGTTTTGCTGGTGGTCTCCTTTAAAACTTAGCTCTCCTATCCTAGAAGATCAGCCTGAGTCAAATAGCAGTGCAGGATCCTCTCTAACTTGTATGAGCCTTATGAAGCCATGGAGCTTGCTAGTCTTCCTGGGCTTGTGCATCCTAGTGGCTTTGTAATACCCCTATTTACAGTTAGTTACAGGATGAATGAAGGCCCCCTCTATTCCCTTTGAAATCCTCACCCCTCCTTGTGTTCCCTAGTGTGATTTAATTCAGATAGTCCTTTGTCCCAGGCTCCTTCAATTTATTTGTTTCTCACACTTTCCAAGCTCTCTGCCTTCAGAACAAATTCTGGGAGGGGAATTCTGAGACAATTTCCCTGGCTAAGTCCCTAAGACTTCCAGCTGATATACTGGCATAGACAAACATGCACACAAGTATGCAGTAGGAACCTGAGCTGCTGTCCCCATGCTGACCACCATGAGGCTGGGGGATGGGTGGTGGTAGCCACTTCAGGGAGGGTGAAAATCACCTGTATTTATCATAATTTAGCTACATCTTCCTCCTGCTCCTATGGATGTTGCTGTAGTGAGCTAGTAGAATCTAGAATTTCATAACTAGTTGGCTCAGATAGTTCTGGCCAGTTGAATTGTTGTTTTGGTGGCAGGCCTAATTCCTGGAATTTCCTACTTCACCATCATCTCACAATTCTCTCCTTACTTAGATTTTGTCTTCAGACTTACCCCAAGCCTGTTTAAACTCTTTCTGTGGCTCCTTTTTATCTTGGAATGAGGCCCAAATTCTATAAAAAGAGAAGCCTGTAGTATTGCTCAGAATTGGTTTCTTGCCAACCATTTTTCTCCATATTCTTCTTTAATAATACACTTCTCTGGTCACATTGAATGATTATGAATTCTTGGACAGAATAATCTCTCCATCATTTTTTGCATATCTTGGATCCTCACCCAAAGTCTCTCTTCTCATCTATTTCATGGCTATCTCTTACTTAAGTAGTAATTCTCAGCCAGGACACAATTTTCTCTTAGAGTGTCCATCACCTACCAAGACAGTTTCCTATGGTCTCTTGTAGTTAACACTCTCACAGCTCTGATCTCCATCCACTTTTGGTAAATCTCCATTTCACTGACAGCCTCCTCTACCAAACTGTGAGCTCCCGATGGTGAAGACTGTGTCTAGGTCTACAAGTTGGCCCAGTGCTGCAGTCATCATTGACCCATAATCTAATATTCATTAGTCTAATTAAATTAAATTTAAGAAAATTATTAAGTTTTGTGATATGGTAAGATAATTCAAGGTCTTCAGGGGACAGAACCCACACCTCTGCATCTGGCCAGTAGCTTCTAGTCTACAACTAAGGGATTGGAACCCTCTGAAAGTTCTAACACAATGAAAAACAAGTGCCTGGCAACCATCAGAGATAATCAGTGGTTCTGATAGAGGGAAGATAGTTTGACACTTTTATGAACAAGTGCTCCCTGGTTTTATTCTGGTCACTATACAAATAGTTTTTGTATTTTCTGGGTTGAAATGAAAGTTTTGTTATAGCAAGAACAGACCAGTCCATTAAATGAGATAAGCCCATGTGCCCCACATGAAACCTAAGCCCCCATGCTGTGCTATGACATCACCATTTTCCTCAAATGAGCATTCAGGGTATAATGTGGGATATAATGTGGGGCATTCAGCAATGGAGTACTCTTGACCCTTGTCCTGAGATGTGGCTATATATTCTACAGTTGTAACATTTTTTTTCTGCAGAATCCATCTCTAAATTTGCCTTCAAACATGCAGTAGATCTCTACACTGAGGAGAGTCACATGGGATTTTCTGGTTTTTTCATTTTTTGTATGTTTGGGTTTTTTTGTTAGACCAAGTGAAATCATTGTCCTATATTAATTGCAATAACAGGAGACATCAGTTAGAACTGGCAATGTGTTCACATTTCATGGATTTCCATGGAACCAGTTTGTCTCCCTTCAAGCCACACATCCTATATATGGAAGATTTTTCAGTTATGAACAAGTGTCCCAGAATCCTTCTATCCAAGCCCTACTATTTTCAGTACATGACTGCATGTCTGCCAAAGTTAACTGGGTAGTTAAATGTCAGCTTCAGAAGTGATCATTTCAAAGGATGAATCTATTATTTCTCCTGCATAAGACAATTTGTACTGTCCTTACCCACTAGAAATGTTTTTGTCCTAGGACATATGTAAAAGCAAGAAATTATTCATCAGTTTGGATTTTTGGATGGTAGTGATGTTGTATACAAGAAATATGGAAAGCAGGTTGGGTATTAAATCATGACCCTTCCACCAGCAGACATGCTCCAGTCACAACCCCATGTCTTATGGGAATGAATCCACTTGTAAATAGTACCTTTGAAGATGTTGTTGGTTAAGTTGTGCCACAACTGAATGAGGATGGGCCTTAATCCCATATGGCTGAAGTCCTTTTAAGCAAGGAGAAGCCATGGGAAGCAGTCAGAAGCTAGAAGTCAACAAAAGTGGAGGAGAAAGGAGAAGAAACTACCGTGTGTATTACCATTTGACAGAAAAGCCAAGGACCCAGGATCTCCCCGAGCTAGCCCTAAAACACCACAGTGTTCAGAGAGAAAGCATCACCTTGCTGATGCCTCAATTTTGGACTTCTAGCTTTGAAACTGTGAGGCAATTTTCCCATTGTTTAAACCAATCCATTGTATGATATTTGTTTTAACAACTAGGAAATTAGCACCCAGGCCTAAAGATTATAATGATGGAATATTACTACTGCAAAATATTTACAAACATGAAAACACTTTCTTGCTATTTCTGTCTCTCTCTTTATTACACACACACACACACACACACACACACACACACACACACATTTCTCTATAATTAATATAGAATGAAATAGAATGTATTTCCAAAGAGTGTGGTCAGATGATGATATTTCTCTTAAGGCCTAATTATGAAAGAAGAATTTAATGAAAGCAGAATGAAAACCCTAAAGTTTCAGCTTGTAAATACATTATATTACTCATTCAAAAAATAAACATCAATTTCTCAGTCTATATTATATTATAACCAGTTGTATTTAAATGTATTGATAAACCATGCTGGCCATCTAAAGTACACAATCAGTGGTGTTTGTTATATTCACAGATTTTGCATTCATCACTTCATTCAACTTTAGAGCCTTTTCATTAATCAAAACAAACGTACAAGCAAACAAAACACCTACCCCTTCATAGTCACCTCTTAATTTCTGTTTTCCCTGCCAAACATAACTCCTAATATATTTACGTCTTTATATTTTATTTATATTTACATTTTGTATAGATGGAGTCCAACAATATGTAGTACTTTTCGTCTAGTTCTTTTCATTTGACATACTTCTCTTTTAACAATTTATGAAAGATTATTACTATATTTTATACATTACTGTATATTTTTGAAGTTACCAGCAATAATGTAATGATTACAATAAGAACCAAACAAAACAAGCTGTTTGTAAATTGATCAACCAGCCATATCTTTAAAATACTTTCTTGTTTTATGCCATTCTTGGTGAAAACTTCAAGCTTCTTACATTCCATCAAATGCCTAAGAATTTGATTTAACAGAGAGCAAGTCCCATTTTTCTGCCATTGTTGTGCTTATGAAGCCACAGAAAATATGTGAATGGATGGAAAAGGCTGAGATCCAATAAAATTTTATTCACAAAACAACATGGCAGCCATATGTAACATTCCAGCTCACTGATTTCTCAAATATTGCATTTAAAATCATCTTGCCTAAGCAAAATGTGGCACATACATACAATGGAATATTACTCAGCCATTAGAAGGAATAAAGTGCTAACACATGGAATAACATGGATGAATCTTGAAGACCTTATGCTGAGTGAAGCAAGCCAGGCATTGAAGGAAGAACAGTTTATGACCTCATTGATTTGAATTGAGGTAAGGTAACAGTTTCTGAGAACCACTGAGTGAAAGATAGGCTAACCAGGAAGAAAGAGAGAAGGGTAGGTTGTGAG
>JAQZBX010018343.1:0-34720 GCA_029593785.1 Cabassous unicinctus | reverse complement strand
ACCGCTGCAAGAATAGGTGGGGGGAAAAAAGAAAGAGAGAGAAAAGAAGAAAGGGGGCTTTTAAGCCAGCCATTTTGCTAGGAAGAATCGTGTATTCTGGGGGCTTCGGTTGGGGGGTAACTGCTCCCAACATCTCCCACAAATCCGGCTTGGGGGCTTCAGTCTGAATTATGGGTTCAGGCATCTCCCAAGACCTAGTTTGGCCTTGGGGACGCCCGTTGGCAGGGCTCTGAATTCGCAGGACGCTGAGACCAGAGCAGTGGCTCCAAACATATTCTAAAACTTATGCGACCCCTGAGCGGTCCAGGTCAGCTGACTAATTAAATTGTTTCTGTTGCTTGGTTAATTAAAGCGCCTCCTCGTTCTTCCTAGAATAATGGGCATGGTCTATAGCCTCCAGCAGACTCCTCACAGGGGTGTCTTCCCAGGGATCGGGGAAATCTATACTACATGGCCACAGTGCAGCCGAGAGCGGCCTCTGCATGGACCCCTGAGTTCTAGTTAAACCCGAGTAAGAGAGAAGGAGAGGACAGGCAGGAAGAGGGCCAGAAACCACGTGGTCATGTCTCCCTAAAGAGATGAGGAAACGCCCCTTAAACTTCCATTTGAGAATCCGCCTTCTCAGTTTTAAACTCGGTTGTGCCTAATAAGGGGAGTGAATGCGGATCAGGATGTAGGCCTTTTACTAAACCCCTCATATACCATCAGTTAAGATTAGAAAGTTCCTACAAAATGCTCAGGGTATAAACTTCTGTCTTCTGTTTCAATCTGTGCTTAGCTTTGTGTTTAACTTTAAAATCTGTTTTTAACTTTGTCGGTCTGCTTGTGCCTAGGAAATCAGATTTGGGGTTCGCCTGTTACAAACTGGGTAACGGTGAAAGGTAACCTAAGAATAAGTCTTTAAATGTCAATACTGTCTTGCAGTTGGATTTAATGTATAAATCACAAGTGGAATTGGTCCAACTGCTAGAAAGGCAGAAAAACTTAGCAAAGTTGTTACTAATAAAATTCTTGTGGCTTAGTTAATAAAAGTACCCAATTTGCTTTAAAGTGGAAACTTACTAGAAACTGTAACTAAGAGTTAAGATCATTATATAGATGCCTTTATATTATATAACAGGGGAAGGATAATAATTGAAATTACTGTAACTGGGTGGTTTAGCCTAGACTTCAGCTATTGTAATGGTAATCTTTGACTAATTTACCCTTGTTTACGCTTACTTCAGGTCTAGCCTCACCCTTGCTTATGCTAGTTTTTGTGATGATAATTATAAAGTGAGTTTGCCTTTGTTTATGGTTACTTCAGGTCTAGCCTCACCCTTTGCCTTTGCTCATGGTTATTTCATGACAACTTCTGTCGTCTGTGGCTCAGGGGAGAGCAAACTTGAGACACCCCTGTCTCCTGTCCTTCCCATGGTGTTAGTGACTCTGCTTTCTCTCATGGCTCCAAGTGTGGACTAAATTGCTGCCTGGTGGAATTTTCGACCCTCAGGGTTAAACATCCACTCTTCCAGTCCAGCGGTCACCCCAAAAGAGTCCTGTTATCTCCGAGGACTGGGGAGTGGGAGCGGCCTCCCACCTCGAGTGTTGAGGTTCCTAAAAGCAGCTATTCATGAGAGAAACCAGTTTCCCTGAGTCTTCACTGACCTCGGTGAGTATACACTGGAATTAGTGTTTCTCATCCAAGGTCTGCCAATGTCAAAATGGGAAATAAGCAAAGCTCGGAAGTAAAGTAAAGTGTTGTAAATTGTGTTTTAAAGCTGTTAGAGAAAAACGGCGCTCCCTGGGACACAGAGACTGATGGTTGCAGGCAGGAAGTTTATTGGGAAGCTCTCCCAATGGAGGGGCTCTGAAGAGAGACTTCAGCCCACCCGTGGAAGGTGGTGGATTTGAATTTATACAGTACATCCATAGGCGGGGAGACCGAGTACAGCCTGGGGCTAAATGGCCAGGGGGGGTGGGTCTTGGAATGTGGGAGGGAATGATGGCCCTTATCTGCTCCATTTTGTTTATTCTTGGGAGGGGATGAGCTGCCCCTAGGCTATGGCTTGCTCAATCATTTAGGTGGGTTATGGCTGGAGGCTGCCTTTCCTCAACCTATGCCACAGGGGCACTGATTCAAGGTCCTATGACCTGTCAATCATTGCAACTCTAACAAAAGCATTGGGGACAATTTGTTTATAAGCCAATAATTAAAAAGGAACAAAATTCTTGTGCAAAACTGCATGGTCACAGTGCAAATTAGAATAATTAAAAATAGCCTTCATAGAAATCTTTTAAATGTTATCTTACACTTAAACTTATTTTGTAAGAAAATGAAAATTATAACAGTGAGTCGTGTGATTTTGTGTCTAACTCTCTTTTTGTGTCTGCCTATTTGTTCAGTATATATCTTCATACATTGGGATGGTCATTTAAAATTAACAAATGGAAATTCTTAGGAGAGCTCTATTCAAATTGTAAAATTAAATATACACTTATATATGTGAATAAGTATTCCTGGAGCCCAAATTAGGCTGAGCAGGATGGAAGGGCCTAATAAAAATCTGGATATAAAAACTATTGGGAAAGGGAAACAGGTTTTCCTAAGCCCTTTAACCTGCCCAATCCCCAGGGCCTTCTCTTTGCAAGAGCTGTGGGAGAAGGGTGAGGTGTGACAGATCAAAACTCTATTTTCTAAGCTGGGGAATTAAAAATCATAGTTTGTCTTGTAATTCCCCAATTTAAACCTTTTAACGGCCTTAAATTAAGGGTGGTTAATAATCCTATTACCAAATTTCAATAAGTAAAGAAAGTCCTTGAAAGCTATGGAAAGATTTTAAAATAAACAATTATAATTATTCCAGAATCTAGCAGTCAGTATGCTTTTAAGGTTATTCACAGTTTCAATTTTATTCAGCTTAGGTGTTATCTCCCTAGAGTTATAGAATACCAAGTAAATAAATTAGCATTATATGTATTAAATGTTTAAGATGATGAAAGTTGTAAGTTCATGTCTAATGAAATTAAGCTAAAAATGTAGATCTGCCCTCTTTTGAATGGATAAAGTAAATTTCATTGATTGCTAATTATAATTTAATAAGCTTATTTTAAGGTAAAGTAACCAGTCTATGTGGTTATGGTTAATTATAAGGAGTTTGTAAAAGCATCTTCTAAACTGAAGCATTTAAATGGCTAATTCCAGGAAGCCATTATTACTTAGAAACCTAAATTGATATTAATGACAAAAAGTAACTTCATAGCAGGGAAACCTGTCTGAAGCCACCTCAATCTGCATATTCAAGTAGTAGTAAGGAAAGATAATCCTGATCCCCTTGAGAATCTTAGATTTTCATACAATAATGGAAAAAGTAGTTTTTTTCCTGTACTGCTAAAGTAAAATACCTGTTAATTAATGTCACCATGGTAAAGATGTAAAAGTAAAAAGCAGGGAAGCGGGTGTGGCTCAATGGATAGAGCTCCTTTTTACCATATGGGAGGCCCCGGGTTCGCTTCCCGGGGCCTCCTTGTGAGAGCAGGCCGGCCCGCGCGGCGCGATGGGCTGATGCAGCGGGACCTCACAGCAAGGGGGAGATAAGCAGACAAGGAGGAAACACACAGCGAATGGACACAGCAAACACAAGCAGCAAGGGGGGGATAAATAAATAAATAAATAGATCTTTAAAAATAAATAAATAAATAAAAGTAAAAAGCAAAGTACTAAAATCGTTAAGTTCGTTTGATATGTTATACATCGCATTGGAAGTGTTTAGAAAGTGTGTAAGAATCAAAAGAGATGAACTTAAGTATTGTCAAACTCTCATGTGAATTCACACCAGCCCAAATACACTGCATGTTGCCTCTCCATTTGCGTTATTGGCCAGGCTGGTCACTGACCCCTAAAACAATACAAGTGTCTACTTACGTCTCTGGACATGCTCCTGAAGTGGATGGAGAGCATGATGCAGTTTCAGACTCCTGCAGCACAAGTTCCTCTTTGAGCTGCAATTAATGGATCTAAGTTCCAGGTTTGCGATGCCATACATGTTATCTCTCCATGGGAGCAGGCCATAATGCCAATTGTGTTTAGGTTCTGCTCACATCACTCTGGTAATCACTGCGCCACTTGGTATGCCCTTCACACAGCCAGCGTGCTGCAGCACCATTGACCCTAGGGAGAGGCTAGGAAGGTGGGCTCCAGTATTTCACCAGCCTGGTGCATAGCGTCCTTCGGCACTATGAAACAGCCAGTCTGAAGGCAGTGTCCGTTGTACATCTGGCCATATCGAGCCATCACCAGATCCACCCATGGTGCCAGATTCATCTTCCCCCAACGCCATTAGAGTAGCAAAAAGGTTTTACACCTTGTCAGGTAGGGCCTACTGCCCCTTACCAACAGGAAGCAATTACAGAAGAATGACCATCACCCTTCAGCACCCCTTAAGAATAAGGGTGTAAACACTCTGAGGGGGGAGTTGAGGCAGGCTAATTTAGGGAATGAGAAGATGAATCTGGGACCTGGCGGGAAACCATGGCCATGAAACACATGGACGTGGAACCTGCCTGAGGGAAAGACCCTCACTAAAAAGCTGCTGGAAGAACCCCGGAGAATCCTCCATTTGGAACGAAATTTCATCCAGGATCAAGGAAAAGCCCCAGATATTCTCGAGGGGCCTTATCATTGCCCCCCCCCGGGGGGGAATTGACGGGTGGGGTAACCAATCAAGACAGCAAACAGCTGGGACCCCTCCCCTGAATATTAACAAGGGGAGGAGCAATTAATGGTTTAAAAAGCAACCATGTAAGCTCTCTTTCTCTCTTTTCTGCCTGGGCCAGCCCGCAAGTATGCCTGGGACCCGAATCTGTTATTTCCTCCCTCTTCTCCCATCTCCTTAATAATCTCCTGGCCTAGCTAAACTGGTGTGCTTAGATTCTTTTATGTACCATAGCCAAGAACCTAGAGGAAGCTGCTTACGCCACTACCTTTGGCCCCTAGTTATGTATTTCAAGTGTGTTTTCATGTTTGTTACCTCTTACATTTTTAATGTCAAAGGCAAGTCTCAATGAATTTGATTCCCCCCAGAGCAGCCTAATACAGTGGGGTACCTGACTTCTATGGCTTAGACGACCAGCTTTGGTGGATCATCCAACAGCATAAACGATAGTGAACGAAGGTTCCACTCCCCTAAGCCTTTACAACATACGATCCAAGTAAAAGCAGCATGCTTGTTCTTAAGTCTCCCCTGGCTCCCCCTTCAACCCAACTGCTTCACTTGAGCTCCTCACATACGACAGTTCCGGGATGCTTAAGAGAATGTCAGTCTTGTTTGACCTTTTAATCCCATATGCCTTCCATGCTAGTCCCCTTGTTGACACTAGCATTTAATGGCCTAATAGATCACTTATTTTTACTTCCCTGCTTACGTCTCTCCTTATGATCAGTGAAACATAGTGGTTAAGGTATGTGGTTTCTTGTTTTTTTAAGATTTATTTATTTATTTACTCCCCCCCCGCCATTGTTTGCGCTCACTGTCTGCTCTCTGTGTCTGCTCATCTTTTTAGGAGGCACTGAGAACTGAACCTGGGACTGCCCATGTGGGAGGGAGATGCCCAATTTCTTGAGCCACCTCTGCTCCCTGCTTGTTGTGTCTCTCATTGTGTTTCCTTTTTGTGTTTCCTCGTTGCATCATCTCCTTGTGTCATCTTGTGCCAGCTCACTGTGTTAGCCCATCGCGTCAGCTCACTGTCTTGCTCATCTTCTTTAGGAGGCACATGGGAACCGAACCCGGGACCAACCATGTAGTAGGCAGGCACCCAACTGCTTGAGCCACATCTGCTTCCCAAGGTATGTGGTCTTTAGAACCAATCATATTGTTTCAAATCTCCACTTTGCCACTAACTGGATGAGTAACTTTATATTTCTGTGCCTTTGTTTCCTCATCTGTATAATGGGAATAATAACGATAGTACCAACTTCATAGGTGTCTTATAAATACCATGAGTTAATATAGTTGGTGTTTTTTTGTTTGTTTGTTTGTTTGTTTTGAGGTACTGGGGGCTGGGGATTGAACCTAGGACCTCATATGTGGGAAGCCGGTGCTCAACCACTGAGCCACATCGGCTCCTTTGAGTTGGTGTTTTCATTTGTTTTTATTTTTTCAGGAGGCACGGGAACCAAACTGGGACCTCCCATATGGGAGACAGGTGCTCAAATGCTTGAGCCACATCTGCTCTCATAACAGATTTAAAGTGATTTGAACATGCTAAGCATCCAATAAATGTTACCATTTTAAAAAGTGCCTTCCATCCCAAATTTCTGTAAAATTCTGAGCATACAAATGCTGCAAGACTATTCCTAAGAGTAAATTATATTTTACAATGCAATTTTTAAAAAGAATTCAAACTAACCTTTATATTGGATCTGGCCTTAATAGAAAAACATCTTTTCAGTTTTACTTTGATTTTATTGCATTCCATTTATGCAGATTAAAATATACCATGGTTGAAAATACAGTTCAGATATAATTTTTAAAACTTTTAGTTTGGAAAATTTTAAACCTCAAGAAAATTAGAACAAACTCACATGTACTCATCGCCAGCTTCAATACTTATCTCTTCCAGTATTCATCCATTTCACATGTCCTCCATCCTTCTAAATGATATGCCTCTTTCATTAGAAACACGACAATGTCATTATCATATGTAAAAAATGACAATAATTTCTTAATATGGTCAACTATCCAGTTTTCAAATTTCCCTGATTGGCTCATAAATTTCTTTTTTTTTAATTTGGTTTCTTTGTTGTTTTTATGGCTAAGAGATTTCAAAGTGAGCCGGGAGGTCATTCCAGGGGTTATGCTTATGCACATCCCAGCAGGATCTCACTGACTGCCACAGTAAACAGTGGCTCAAACAGCAGGGCTCCTGAGGGCTCTCGAGACATCCAGACATTATAAGCAGGGCAGACAAGCTCAGGAATTTGGCATCTGGTCAGTGGGCCTTACTTTGGAATTTATGCTCCTCAGTGTAATAGAGTTAGACTCATTTACAGTTTCCCTACACATGGCTCTTCTGCCCCTTTTATTTGAGCCTATAATTAGCACTATTCTTGATAAATATATGTCCCAGAGACTTAAATCTTTGGTCTGTCCATGTGCCATTTGGGCCCTGAATCTCAGCAAAGTTGCAACACCTACTCTCCAGTTTATTGGACTTACCCAGGACAACTAACAAGGAGATGATGATGGACAACGCCCATCCCAAAGGAACAAAGAGTGTCTGCAACTGCAAGCAAGATAGCTCCATCCATCTGCTCCATGAGACCTAAGCACCCTCGCAATTAGAAGCAGAGTCAGCATCACCATCCCCAAATCCTCAAGACTGGGGAATGAACAATGGACAAAGTAGACTTAATATTATTCTACTATAGACTTATTATTATTCTAATAATGGAAGAACTCTTATCATTGACATAAAGGCAGTGGCCACCAGAGGTTCTGATGGGAGGGAGAGGGAAGAATAGGTGTAACATGGGGGCATTTTTGGGACATTGGAATTGTTCTACATGACATCGTAATGATGGATACAGGCCATTATATATTTTGTCATAACCTACAAAAATGTGTGGGACAAAATGTAAACTATAATGTAAACTATAGTCCATGGTTAGTGGCAGTGCTTCAATATGTGTTCATCGATCGTACCACACTAATGAAGGATGTTGTAGTGTGGGAGGGGGAGGAAGGGGGGCATCTGGGGATCCCCTATGTATTTTTTGTTGTTGTTATTGTTTGTTTGTTCTTTCTTTGTATTATTCCCCCTGTATTTTTTAATGTAACATTTATGTAATCTAAAGCTTCTTTAAAAAAAAAAAAAAAAGAATTAACAACAAAAAAATCCAGAGTCCACATGTTGCATTTTGTTCCTTTGTGCCTTAAATCTCTTTTAATCTATCACTTCCTCTTCCTCTTTTTTGTTCACAATTTGCTTGTGAAAGACACCAGATTGCTGTCCTGTAGAGTTTCTGTATTTTGAATTTTGGTAATTGGATCTCTGTTGTATCTGTTAACAAACAACCAGCACTGCTTTATGATGTACAATAAACTGCACGTATTTACAGTGCGAAATTTGACATGTCTTGACATGTACATATGTGAAACATCACAATCAAGATGAACACATAAAAAATTTCCTTGTTTCCTTTAATAATCCCTCCCTTCTGTCTCTTTTTACCTCTCCATCCCAAACCAGTGATCTGTCTTCTGTCAATATAGATTGGTTTGCATTTTCTAGAATTTTATGTAAATGGAATCATAGTATGTATTATTTTTGTCTGACTTCTTTCACTTAGCATAATTATTTGGAGATTCGTTCATGTTCATTTTTTTTTATTAATCCACTGAATAGATACACCACAATTTTTTATCTGTTCACTTATTTATGGACCTTTGGGTTGTTTCCAGTTTGGGGCTATTAGAAATAAAGGTTCTATGAATATTTAAATGCAAGGCTTTTTTATGGATGTAGAATTTCATTTCTCTTGAGAAAATACCTAGGAATGGAATGGCTGCATTCTACAACAGGTGCATGTTTATCTTTTTAGGAATGTGCCAAACTATTTTCCAAAGTGGTTGCACCACTTTGCATTCCCACCAAGTGTTTGAGAGTTACACTTCCTCCACATACTTGCAAACACTTGGTTGGTTGGTATGGTCAGTCTTTAATTTTAGTATTATAATAGCTGTGTAGTGGCATCTGACTGTGACTTTAATTTGTATTTTCCTAATGAATAATGATGCTGAGTATCTTTTCATCTTTGGTGAAATAAGTTTAAATATTTTGTTCTTTTAAAAAATTGGGTTGTTTGTTTCCATATTGTTGAGTTTTGAGAGTTCTTCTTATAAGACTTTTACCAGATATCTGATTTACAAATAGTATCTTCCTATTCGTGGCTTGCCTTTTCATTCTCTTAAAAGTTAGTGTCTTCCAAAGAACAAATGTTCTTAATTTTGATTGTCCAATTTACCAATTTTTAAAAAAATAAGGGGAGTGGATGTAGCTCAGTGGTTGAGCGCCTGCTTCCCATGTAAACGTCCTGGGTTCAATCCCTGGTACCTCTTAAAAAAAAAAAAATCATGCTTTTGGTGTTGTATATTTGAAATGAATGAAATATTTGTGTGACTCAAGTTAAAAAATATTTTCTCTTATGTTTCCTTATAGAAGTTTTATACATTTAGGTTTTAAATTTATGTCTATGATCCATTTTAGTTCATTTTTGTACCGTGGTGCAAAATATCGGTCAACATTGCCCTTCCTTCCTCCTTCCTCCTTCCTTCCTTCCTTCCTCCCTCCCTCTCTCCCTCTCTCTTAGCTGTCCAGTCCTTTACCTCATTCCCATCAGCTCCCTGTATGTAATCAATCTAGTTATTCTCATAAATATATGTTCCCAGTATGTGTACAAGGGCTACTCTTCTCCCTCTGGAACTGGGACCAGGACTCTTCACTGTGCCAAGCTGGTGAGGGGTGGCAGAGGGGCCAGCCAGGGTGCCATGAGGCCTTACCACTTTAAGTAGCCTTTTTCTTGATTCAGGGGTAGCCCTGTTACTGCAGTCCTTTAACTATTTTCTGGAGCTTTGAGAAAGATGTTTTTGCCAGGACTTGCTGGTAGTTCAAAGCTTCTGTGGGGAGCGTAGTCCTGAAGTGTCTTCCTCTGCCATCTTGGCCTGTGCCTCTGGATTTTGAGTCATAATTAAAAAGATTTTCCTTATACCAATGTTTAAAGGAATTCACCCACGATTCTTCTAATCCTTGTATTGCTTCCTTTTTATCTGAAGTTAATTATTGTGTGTGGTGTTAGGTATGGATATAATATTTTTTTCAAATAGCTGAACAGTTATCGCAGCACCGTTTATTACAAAAGCCCATCTTTGCCCTAATGTTTTCTGATGCCATGTTTATCATACACCAGTTTTTCACTTGGGTCCTTGGTGAATTGAATTGTGCACCCCAGTTTGGGCATGTTCTTGGTCTTGGTCCACATTCCAGTGGGTGTGGACCCATAATAAATAAGAGCTCTTCAAGATGTTACTTCAGTCAAGGTGTGGCCCAACTGGATCAGGATGGACTATTATCTGATTGCCAGAGTCTTTTATAAGCAGAGTTAAAGTCAGATGGAGAGAGAAGCCATGGGGAGCGGTGAGAAGCTGTAAGTCAACGGACTCAGAAGAGAAAGGAGAAGGCACTCCATGGGCATCGTCATGGGGCAGAAGAGAGAAGAACCCAGGATTGTCGGTAGCCAACCCCAGATGCCCCAGCCGTCTGGGAGGAAGCATTGCCTTGCTGATGGCATGATTTTGGACTTCTCCTAGCCTCAAAACCATGTTTAGAGAGTGTGGGGCCTATGTCCTAGTATTTGGAGACAGCATGGCCACTGTGCAAGTGCTCAGAAGGGATGGGACTGCTGCTGCATCAGGCCTAGAGGACAAAGCTTCAAGTCACAGATGGTTCTCAGACCTTGAGAGCTAATGGAGTTCGCCCTGCTGGGTTTTGGACTTGTTTGGGACCTGTGACTCCTGTTTTTCTTCCAATTTCTCCCTTCTGGAATGGGAATGTTTTTCCTATGCCTATCTCCATTGCATATTGGAAGCAGACAACTTGTTTTCTGGGTTTAACAGTTCCATCAGAGAGAAGAGTTTTGCCCTAGGAGGACCATACCCCTAACTGATTTTGATTTTGACTTTGTACTTAGCATTGTTACTGAAACGACTTAAGGCTTTTGGGATGTTGATGGAATGAATGTATTTGCATGAGGGAAGAACAAGTCATTATGGGGTCCAGAGAGCAGAGTGTGAATTGAATTGTGCACACCAGCTTGGATGTGCTCTCAGTCTTGGTCCACATACTGGTGGATGTGGACCTACTGTAAATAAGGTCTTTTCAAGATGCGACTTCAGGTTGGGCTAATCTGGATTACCGGTGTCCTTTTTAAGCAGAGTGAAAGTCTGATGGAGAGAGAAGTCACCCAGCAGTGTGAAGCTGGAAGCCGATGGAACGCAGAAGAGACAGGAGAAGACGCTGCCATGTGCATTGCCGTATGACAGAGAAGCGGAGGGCGGAGGCTCACCGGCAGCCAGCTGCACAATGCCACAGTCTTCCCAGAGAAAGCATCACCTGCTGACACCATGATTTTGGACTTCTCTTAACCTTGAAACTGTGAGCCAATAAATTTCTGTTGTTTAAGTCAAGTGTTTGTTTTAGCAGCTAGGAAACTAAAACAGGTCTGTTTCTGAGTTTCTATTCTTTTTCTCTGTCTGTCTGTGCAGCCATGTGCCACTACCATACTTTTTATTATAGAAGTGTTGCAGTTATATTTTAATATTTGATGGGACTAGTCCCCTTGTCATTTTTTGTTTGTTTTTAGTGTTTCCTGTCTATTCTTGCATATTTAGTCTTCCATATGAACTTTAGAAAAAACTTGTCTGAGTCCATAAAAAGTTTGCTGGTATTTTATTGATATGGTGTTAATTTTATAAGTTAACTTGGGGAGAGCTAACATCTTTATGATGTGGAGTCATCTTGTTCAAGAATAGGGTTTCCAAGACTACTGTTACTATTGCAATCGAAAGTAAAATTGTAATGTTGGTTCACTAAACACTGTACATTTAACATGTGTCAGGCTCTATGCTGGGCACTGGACATGCTGTCATAGAAAGTTATGGATTTAATCTAAATTGTAGGTAGATAAACGACTGCACCCAAGCATCTCCATTAAAATATATA
Source organism: Cabassous unicinctus (assembly GCA_029593785.1). Lineage (NCBI taxonomy): Eukaryota > Metazoa > Chordata > Mammalia > Cingulata > Chlamyphoridae > Cabassous > Cabassous unicinctus. The sequence continues at coordinate 22,963 of JAQZBX010018343.1, read as the reverse complement.
CCTCCAAGTAACTTTAAATCCTTTGGTCTGCGAGGTTTAGGATGGTGAAAGTTTCCTCTGGCTCTACTTTACGTTCATACTTTTAAACACGAACCTTTGGAGGGGAGCTGATGTGGCTCAGTGGTTGAGCACCGGCTTCCCACATACAAGGTCCCAGGTCCAAACCCCTGCCCCGGTACCTAAAAAAAAAGTAAATAAAACTAACCTTTGGGCTTGTTTTATGGACTGAACTGGTCGCATGGAGTTGTCGGACCTCAGCAGTGCACCTTGCATCACGGTGGACCTGCCTGGGTCATGTTTAATGGCATCTCAATGACCAGTTTAACCCTCTGACAAAACTCCTCCACGGATCCAGCTCCTGGTTTGTCAGATGGAGAACATCAATCAGCAGAAACGTTTGGCACCATTAAACATTCATTAGGCTCAACCTCAAATGGACCCTCGATTCTGCCTAGCCATGCTATTCTGTTACTCTGGTCAGCTTCTTTTCTCACTTCCACAAAGTTTCAAATTTTCTTTAAACTTCCCTCATTATTTTTCTTGTTCTGAGCAGACAGCCCCACCTTCTATTGTAGAGAGAAAGTAGAAGTCAGAAAGTGGGAACTCCCTCCACTTCCCTCTAGCAACCTTACACAAGTAGCAGGGTTCCTACCCAGGACCTCTTTGTCCTGCCTGTTAGGATGGAGGAGCTATTCCTCCATGCATCCAAGATCAGTCCCTCACTGATTATCAGGACCATGTATCTTCTTTATCCTTTCTACCCCTACTTCAACCTTAAGCCATCAAGTATCTATTCTCTCCTCTCTATCTTTGTCCTTTATTTACTCTTTTCTTCTGCAAAACGTGTAAATATGCTGAAAACTATCATTAAAATAAAAATAAGCCAAAATCTCTTTTCACCTGTTTTTCTCCTCTTCTTTGTAGCCTAATTTCTTAAGTCACACTTCTCAGATTTTGTGAAGCAAAACAGAGACATTCGAGATGGAATAAAGTGCACAGTCATGGAGATGACAGAGGGCAGGAAGAAAACGTGGGGACAACTGCAGACCACCACAGCGGAACAGGGGTTTGGGGCCAGGTTTAAACCGAGGGGCTGGGTGCTGTGGCTGACCCGTGAGACCAGCTTGCCTGGGGCTTGGTGAAGTGTGCAGTGTTCGCGATAGGGCACAGTAGATGTGGGCTCTAGAATCAGTTTCTTTATTTGTAAATTTGAAATAATAATAATAGTGGCCCCATAACAATGTTTTGAGGATGAAATAAGCTGATGGATATAAAGCTATTTATCATGGTATATGCCCAATACATATTACCTATTATTATTTTTGTCATTGTAATTATGTTGTCAGATGGGCACGTTTGCACAAGCACACGTGAAAACATACGTATTCAATATAGAAGTAAATACTTAATAGTTTAAGGTTGAATTAGGGGTAGAAAGGATAAAGAAGATATATGGTCCAGCTAATGGTGGAGGGACTTATCTTAGATGAGGGGAAGAATACTTCCTCTTTGACCGGCAATTTTGGCATTCATTTATTCATTCATTCATAAAAAAAAAGAAAAACTTTGCTAGGCATTTTGCTAGGCAGTAGAGTTACAAAGAATAAGACGAAAGCTCTGCTCTCAGAGATCTCACAGGACAGTCCAGTCATAAGCATATAATTATAATACCGTACGGTGACTGCAGTGATTGACAGGCAGAGGGTATTTTGGGAGTTTGAATGAGGAAGCACATAGCTTGGAGTGAGGTGCATCAAGGAAGTGTTCTTGATGAAGGAAGCATGAGTAGTTGTCAGCAGAAGAAAGGGAGAAGGCAGGCAGGGGAAAGGTTTAAAGTCGCTCCATCCATATGGCTCAGTTCTAAGGCACTGGAATTCCATGCTCTATTTAATTTAAAAAATTTTTTACTACTGAAAAGTTATTTGAAACTCACCTTTTCAAATGATATACACGGAACAAGCTATTACATGATAATATAAGGAAGATACAAAGCTTTCTTCATTGGAAATGGAACACAGGAATTGCTGTAGGCACAGAGTGACACAATGCATTGTAATGAACCTGGTGGCTGGGAGCCCAGATAGGGCTAGTACCAATGAGGACATGCCTAGGCGATGTCACCATGCTCAAGGATTTTGAAGGTGCAGAAAGTTGATTGCCACCTCAATAAGAAGTAATCAATCCCTTTGGGACTGGCTCAAATTAAGCATAGGTGATGAATATATAAGTCACAATGTATGTATTTATAATGAGAAATATAAAAGTCATGCAAACTGAAATACTCATGTCTTCGTGGTTGGTACATTGGTTCCATACAGGTAAGCTAAATAGGTTGCCCTGAGAGCTGGAAATCAGAACAAAAGGAGTTAGCTGGGGTGGGCAGCTGTCTGGCTCACATAAGGATCTGGGCAAGATGCCCTCAATTTGCTATTCTGATTCTTCAAAACCTTAATTGCTGTGATCGTAAGCTTCAAGATTCTCATTATTATGGTTGCTTTAAAAGATAAGATCTGAAAAACAAGGGCAAGTCTTGGGTAGGTAAGCATCTAAGGAGACTACATTTTGGAATAGGCACAAATAGCACATGCTGAGGCAGCTTCACCAGCTGAGGCCGTGTTAGACGTAGGGGGAAAGAGCATGAGATCATCTACCTGCCAAATAATAGTGTAAAAGAGGCTGTGAAGGTGGGATAACTCTGGACCTTTTAGAGCTAGAGAAATTATATTAACATAAATTCAAAGTATTAGGCATACTCTCCACTTACGTAAAATAATTATATTTATATACACGTAATAAAAAGAAAGGTATGGAGTGGGTGTAGTTCAGTGACTGAGTACCTGCTTTGCATATAAAAGTTTCAATCCCTGGTACCTCCAAAAACAAAGAGAAGTTTATATAAAATATTGAGTGGTTTTCTGTATAGAGTAGAAACATAGAAACATGAGTGCTCCTTATTTTCTTTTTTGTTTTATCTGTGCTTTCAAGATTTTCTATAATGAATAAAGAAAAAATTAATATAAGGTGGAACAAGACTGTCTCCCACATTCACTGAAACAATTATAAGCAAGGTAGCTTGGTTGATGTTGGACATGAAACAAGACCCACAGGAAATGCTGTGGGAGATAGCAGAAGGGAGACTGATTATGGGAGTGTGGGAAGTGCCATGGTGCTATACCGGGAGGGATTCCTTTCCAGTTTGGACTAAAAATAGGAAGAGGCTATTTTTAATAGAGGCTTTTAAAATGCCACTCCCATTGCCACAGCCAGCACAGAAAATATTTATCTTGCATGAAGGATGCCCATATTATTTCTCAAGTACATTCAATCTATTTAAGAAAATTGAGCATGTGCTAGGCCATAAAGCAAGTATCCACAACTTAAAGAGACTCAATAGCCTATAGACCACAATGCAATTAAATCAGAATCAATAACAGAGAGATAACTAAAATCTCCTCCAAACATTTTGAAATTAAAAAAAAATGTACATCTAACTAATCTACGGGTAGCAGAAGAAATAATTGAAATTTGAAAGTACTTAGAACTCTGGGCTACTGAAAGTACAGTATTTATGATGAGGGAAGTGCCGGGACCCCAACCCCACCCTCAGCAGAAACCCACAGCTTTAAGAAAATGAACTCCCCTCAGTCCCTGGTCCCTCTCTCCCCTCCTTCCTCCCCTTTTCTCCATGGAATCCATGTCAGGAATATAAGCACCCCAGGCTGCCCCTTTGAACTGAAATGTACAACTCTATACAGATAATGACTCTTTTCCTCCCTAATGGCCTTCTGCTTTTAGAAAGATAAGCTAACCTTGCTTCTCTGCCTTTGTAACCCTGCCTGCCCGCTTGCTCAGGAATTTGCCCACTTAGTGTACCTATATAAACTTGTGAAAATTGGAAAACAGGGCTCAGATTTTTGGAGATTTGACTCTCCTCTGGGCCCGTTCCTCCACCTCTCCGAGTGCCGTTTGGGTTTTCTCTTCCTGTAAGTCTTGTTTCTGCTGCAACATTTTGGTTCCCTGACTGGGAAAACCAACCAAGCAGGCCCATTGCGCCTCCGGCTTGGGGCTGACGGGCACGGCCAATGACGATCTCCGAGTGAACAAGGTGGGCGCTGCCTGTCCTCTTGACGGGACCTCCTTCTGAGGCGGTCCCCGCAGGCTGCGTCCCTACACCCCGGCCTGACTCAGTGGGGAGGCGGACTGAACAGTGCCAGAAGACTCCGGAAAGGTAAGGCCCTGGGTGCCAAGCCCTCGGTCAGACCCATCTCCGGACGGAAGAGGAGACTGATCACCTCCTGAAATCTTGAGTACCGAGATTCCAGAATAGGGCAATTCCTGTGGGAGGGACTGTATAACCTCTGAGTGACTGTGTGAATGAATGAGGACAGTAGAGGCTTGCGTCTGCCGTACCAGTTTATGACTCCTTGGCGTATGCTACGGAGCCAGTGTGGGCCCTAACCTGTTTTCCACAGCTATGTCATACGGCATAACGGCCACCCCGAAATTTACCCAGGTACCTTAGCTAAGACGAGCCCAAGTTCTCGTGAGAGACGTGGACAGGCGGGCATCTGAGTGGCCTTGAAAGAGGCGACCCCTTCCTTTGTCTGTCTTGTGCCACCGGCGCAGGGTATGGGCTCATCACAGTCAAAAGCTACCATCTTAAACTGCATGCTCAAGACTTTCAAGAAGAGTTTTTCCAGAGATTATGGAATCCGGATGAATCCCGGCATCCTCCGAGTCTTATGTGGAGTAGAGTGACCCACTTTTAATGTTGACTGGCCCTCGGAAGGGACCCTGGATATAGCCATGGTCTGTGCAGTGTGGCTGGTTGTCACAGGAACTCCTGGCCACCCCGATCAGTTTCCCTACATCGACTCTTGGTTGGAGATAGCCCAGACTCCGCCCCCTTGGGTTCGATTGTGTGTTGGAAAAAACGGACAGAGCAGGGTCTTGGTTGTACAGGGAATGGGGCTCCGAAAGCCAGTCATTCATCAAGGGTCCTCAAAGGAGGACCCACCCCCACCCCCACCACCATATGCTCTGGCCACTCTAGCCGTTCCTCCTGGCCCGGGAGCGCAGGCAGCTCTCCCAGAAACACCTCCACCTTCAGGCTCTCCTCCTAGCCCGGGAATGCAGGCAGATCTCCCAGCAACACCTCCACCTTTGGCCCCTCCGGGAACATTGACCCCCTCTGAGGAAAGCCCTGCAACCCCACTAGCAAGGAGACTCCGGTCAGCACAACCCGCGTTACAGATGCCCCTCCGTGAAACACAGGGTCTGGCCCAGATTGGTGAAAATGGGACCATCCAACCCAGGAAGCCTGTATTATACTACCAGCCCTTCACAACTACAGACCTCTTAAACTGGAAGCACCACAGGAGTCTACTCGGAAAAGCCCCAGGCCCTTATTGATCTCATGGAATCCATTTTCCAAACCCATCGTCCTACTTGGGATGATTGCCGCCAACTCCTCCTGGCTTTGTTTAATACAGAGGAGAGGCGATAAATTCTGACAAAAGCCCGAAAGTGGCTGCAGGAGCAGGCCCCTACTGGTGTCTTAAACCCGGAAGATTGGGCACGAGAAGCGGCATCAGAAACCCAACCAAACTGGGACTTCAACACTGAACAGGTACTGGCTGCACTCCAGCAATACCAGGAATTGCGTCTCCAAGGGGTCCGAGAGGGGGCAAAACAACCGACAAACATGACAAAGACGACTTTAGTTACTCAAAAGCCCGACGAGTCTCTGGGAGATTTCTATGAATGACTTTGTGAGGCCTTCAGAATTTACACCCCTTTTGACCCAGAAGCTCTGGAAAACCAGAGGATGGTGAATGCCGCCTTTGTTGCACAGGCAGCAATGGACATTAAAAGAAAGCTCCAAAAATTAGAAGGGTTCATGGGCACGAACATCTCTCAACTCCTGGAAGTTGTCATCAAAGTATTTATCAATTGAGATGAAGCCGCCGAACGAGAAGCCAAGAAGCGAAAAATACATCAAGCCTCCCTACTAGCAGCAGCCTTAGGAAATCCTGATCCTAGCAGATGAGAAGGACCACCTCGAAAAGGGGGGACAAGCACCAGAAGGGTGCCGCTGGCCAGAGACAAATGTGCTTACTGCAAAGAGAGTGGACACTGGAAAAATGAGTCCCCCAAAAGACTCAGGAACATAGAGGGAAACATAGAGGGAACACCCCTAAAGGGAAATACCGACCTGAGCCCCAAGACCATCTGCTCGGGCTGGCAGGACTTAACCCTGAATAGGGGCAACCGGGCTCACTGGAACTTGGCCCCCATGAGCCCATGGTAAAACTACAAGTCGGGGACCAGACAATGACTTTCATGGTGGACACTGGCGCTGAACATTCTGTGGTCACAACCCCCATTGCCCCCTTAAGCGGAAAAACTGCTAATATCATAGGAGCGACTGGGGACCAGTCAAGCCAATGGTCTTTTTGCCAGTCAAGAACTTACCAACTCGGTGGCCATGAAGTAACTCATGAATTTCTGTACCTGCCTGAATGTCCAGTTCCCCTGCTTGGTAGGGACCTCTTAACCAAACTGGGAGCCCAGATTACCTTCAAACCTGAAGGCTCAGCGAGCTTAAACCTCGGGACCGGCCTCACTCTCCTCAGGGATAGTTAGGGCCAAGGTAGCCCTACTGGAGGAATGAGCCAAAGACCGTTTAAGCCATGTATACCAGGCATCTGCCAACGGGAACTACTTCCAGTATCTCCTCTCCTGGATTTTGCCATTTATGCCAGTAATAGCCTGTCTTTTTCCTTTTAACTTTCGGGCCATGCATTCTATGGTACCTAACACAATATATCACTTCCCGCTTAAACGCCTTAAAACACCTAGTAATGCCTCGTGTTAAATATCAGCCCTTGGGGACTATAGAAGAATCCCCATGCTAGCAAGTGATGCCCCATAAAGAATTATAAAGGCATCAAAAGGGGGGGATGATGAGGGAAGCGCCGGGACCCCAACCCCGCCCTCAGCAGAAACCCACAGCTTTAAGAAAATGAACTCCCCTCAGTCCCTGGTCCCTCTCTCCCCTCCTTCCTCCCCTTTTCTCCATGGAATCCATGTCAGGAAGATAAGCACCCCAGGCTGCCCCTTTGAACTGAAATGTACAACTCTATACAGATAATGGCTCTTTTCCTCCCTAATGGCCTTCTGCTTTTAGAAAGATAAGCTAACCTTGCTTCTCTGCCTTTGTAACCCTGCCTGCCCGCTTGCTCAGGAATTTGCCTGCTTAGTGTACCTACATAAACTTAATGAAACTTAATGAAAATCGGAAAACAGGGCTTAGATTTTTGGAGATTTGACTCTCCTCTGGGCCTGTGTGTAATAAAACTTTGTTCCTCCGCCTCTCCGGGTGCTGTTTGGGCTTTCTCTTCGTGTAAGTCTCGTTTCTGCTGCAACATTACTTCTCAAACCTTGTGGGATGTGGCCACTCACTGCCTATGCATATGCCTCCCTCAGGGAAGCTGTGGGAGGCGCTGCCAGTGTGCGTCAGGCACACTGCTTAGACCGTGATGTTTCCTTTTCTACATTGTCTATGTTTATGTATGGAGTGGGGCATCATAATGAAAATGAAAACTGAATTTTTAAGACCCAATTACTGATGTGACGTTCTGACTTCAGTTAGAAGTGGCACGATGATGATGTGACTGATGTCGTGTCCCCATGGGGGCCAGGCTGGGGTATGTGACTCCTCTCTCAGGACTCACTTCTAAGGCATTTCGCAGCCCATTCAGGGTGAGTGAGTGGGGTTGTATCCAACACCCCAGCCTTTCTCACCTGTGTTTCCTGAGAAAATTGAGCCCTGTTGCCCAAAAGCACTCATTGGATGTAATGCATCAACCTCTCTCCTCTACGTCTAGAACGGAGCTAGTTATGCACCGTCCTTTGGGGAATTGAGATAATCATCCCTTAAATGAGTTTCTGAATTCTGTGACTCAGAAGAGCAGCCCAGTTGAAAAGGGTTGTGAGACACTGACTCTGCTGTGGAATAGGGCCTGTTCTGGCACTTGTGGGCCTTCATGCCTGGGCTCAGCAGAAGGGGGTCCCCATCTGGTGAAGAAGCGGGTGACTACGCCATCAAGTGGGGCTGTGTGTGAGGCTCGGAGCCGGGATGAGCAAGTGCAAGCTTGACTTATCCTTTGGCTCATGCCTGAGCATTTTCCCTTGGTCTCAGGGCCAGCCTGTGCCCTACTCCAAATCCTCTCCTTAGCTTCTGAGCCGAGTGAAAACAATTTAGTTCTCTTATATAAGTCAAGAATAGTCACTGACTAAGGCTGAAATCGGAGCAAGAAATCAGAAATTCAGACAGTAGTCTTCTCAGGGCATCATTTTTTAACAGAGGACACCAGCCATATGTGCTGATTGTGTCACAAATGAAAGTTCATCAGCCTCACCGGGGATCCTTATTAAAAATGCAGATTCCTGGGCTCTACCATGTGTGAATCTCTAAAGTGGGGTTTGGGAATCTAAAGAACCACTGGCATAAGCAGATTTGTTTGGCATGTGACAAAGGTCTTCATCCAACCCATGTTACATTTTTTTTGTGTGTGTGTGGAAAGCTCTTACTACCCACTCCTTGCAGCAGTTTTGAGGAATCCAAGATTTAAAATTTCAAGAATAATACATGAAACTGATTCTAAACACTATTGAGTACCCACTATATGCTTGTGCCAGGCACGGGAATAACAGTGGCTAACATTTTCTGAGTACTTGCTGTATGCAAGGCCCTCTTCAAAATGCTTTACAATTCTTAATGTCATCTACACAATTTTGTGCGGCAGGTATTAGTCCCATTTTGCACTTGCAGAAAGTGCTGCACAGAGTTTAAATAACTTTTCCAATGCAAAGATGATTCAGATCTGCTCTCTAGCCTCAGTCCAACGTGGGAGACATAAAGCTACGCAGTCAATGCACAATTCCAAAGGCTCTCAGAGAGGATTAATCCCTACAAAAGGAATGCATAAATGCGGACCCAATCTGAAATTCGGGGTAGGAACCAAGCCCACTCTCAAATGCGGCTCAAGTCAAAGGAATGTGGCCGCCTGCCTCAAGCGGTGGGCTTGCAGCTACCCCCAATCAAGCTACAGAAACCCTAAGTCCCAGCCGGCATGGGCCAGAGGCATGCCTCGCTGTCATGTTACATCTTAATAATGAAGATACAGGTGGTTTCCTTTAAGGTGCAGAAGAACTCTCCCATTTGTGGATTCAATAATCATGGCTTCATGATCAAAGAGAAGCCCCAAATATCCATGCCAGGCAGCCATTAGGGATTTTACTGAAGCACAAAGTACAGATAAGTGGGATGAGATCAGCTGATGGTCCAACAGTTCTAGCATCTCAGCACGGCTTGCTAATTTCCTTTGTGACTATGCATTTTACAGGAGAACTTATTTGCTAAAACTGAATTTATTATTTTAAGGATTCGCAAAGGTCTCAGAACAAGCAGGGACTTCTCTAATATGATATTGTGTCCTTCCTTCATCCATTCTCCAGAAACTGCTGTCTTAAAATTTACCACTTTATTCCTAATTGCCATTTGATTTTTTTATTTAACGCTGATTCTCTCTGGCCTCTGTAGTATTTCGCTTGACAGTCCCCTATTTTCAAACATTCTCCTTTCTTGGCACTTATAATGCCACGTCTTATTCCCCTTCACTTACTTTCACTGAGTTTTCTTCTGCCCTCTGCCTCTCAAAGACAGGTGACCCCAAGGTTCTGTCCTCTGTTTTCTTCAGAGATTTCATCTACTTTAATGACCTCAAGTATTGCGCGTGTGATTTCTAAATCTATAATAAGAGTTTTTATAACATTCCCAAGTTCTAGCATTATGTTCCTGCCTGGTGAATACCTACTTCTATTTCTACATTCCATCATCACCTAATTCATTTTTTTATTTTAATTTTTATTATTTTATTATTATTATTATTTAAGGTACTAGGGACTGGGGATTGAACCCAGGACCTTATATGTGGGAAGCTGGCGCTCAACCACTGAGCCACATTGGCTTCCCTGAGTTGTTTGTTTTCATTTGTTTTGCTTATTTTTTTCTGGATACACTAGAAAGCAAAACCAGGACCTCCCATGTGGGAGGCGGGCACTCAACCGCTTAAGCTACATCTGCTCCCCTAATTCATTTTTTAAAAATTTTTGTTCTTTATTCTTTTTAAATTCATTTTTAAATTCATTCAACCATTCAAAAAATATTTAACAAACATTTTTGACAACCTACCATGTGCTGGGGATACCTGGGTGAGTAAGACAAAGTTCTGACTCTCCAAAAGCTCACTGTCATGTTCAACACTATCTCCCCAAGGGGTTTTCCACCTGCTAACTTCTCTGTTTCACCAATAGTCTCATATTCTTCCACTTGCACAGACTCAAAACCTAAGGGCTGTATTTGACTTTTCCCATTTCCTTATGCGTCTAAATTCTGTTGATCCTTTACTTAGGTTTTTGTGCCCAGGCTCCTGTAACACTCTCCCGGCGAATGCCCAATTGGGAAGACAGTTTTAGTCTCTGCCCATTTTACTTCATCCTCCATGCTAGAGTCAGATTCTACCTCTCTAAATCAGTCTTCCTGACGTAATTCTCCTTTTCCATGACCTTTCAACAAAAAGGCTATGTCCACGAATCTGCAGTTCAAGACCTTCTATGATTTGGCCCCAGTTTTCCTTCTTTTCTGGTTCTTATGTACCACTAGTCACCCCTACTGATTCCTTCCCAATATCAAACTTGCTTCTCCCCAGTCTGCCTCACCTTAGTAAGTGGCAGTCCTTTGCATCCAGTTGCTCAGGCCAAACATTTTAGAGTCAGTGTTGCCATCTCCTTATCACCCCTACATCCTGTAGGGCCTGCCTTCAAAATATACCCAGAATCTGACCACTTCTCCCCCTCCACTGCTACCACACGAGGCTAAGTCACAGGAGCGCTCTCCTGGACTATCACAAGAGGACCATAAGTGGTCTACGCTTTCTACTCATGCCCCCCCCTACCGTCCAGAGGGATCCTTACACATAGAAAAAAGATGAGGTGTGCCACTCTCCTTTTTACAGCCTTCCAGTGGCTGCCATCTCGCCCAGAATATAATCCGAAATCCATAGCGCGTTTTACACAGACCCAGAGAGCACAGCCCTCGGGCGCCTCTCAGCCCCAGCCTCCCAGCATCTCTCTTGCACCCCTGCTGCATCCACAGGCTTTCCTGATGTTTCTCTAACAGGCCAAGAAAGCTATTGCTTAAGGGATTTGCACCTGTTATCTTCTTTGCCTGCAAGATTCTGCCCCCAGAGAGCTGCGGGCTCACGCCCACTTACTCGGGCTCAGCAGAGAGGCCCTGCCCCACCGCCTTGTCCAAAATTGCTTCTCCTCCAGCACCTCATCCCTTCACCCTGCTGTGTTTCCTTTATAGCACTTAACACCTGATGCACCGTTTACTCGTTTGCTTTTGTCTCCTTTCCGTCTCCAGCACATAAGCTCCTTCAGACCAGCGAAATGGCCCAGCTTTTGTTTGTTTGGCGCTCTACCCTCCCCTTGCTGCATCTCTAGTGCCTGGGACACTGCTTGATATCTAGTAAGTGCTTGATAAATATTTATTAAATATATAAAAGAGTAATGTCTTTTCTGTCTGTCGATCAAGGGTCTGTCAGGATAGCACTCCCATCAGTCACGATGTTGTGAGCAGGGTCTAGGGAAAACGTAAGGTGCGGAACCCGAGGGCTGGCGCCAGCGCACGCTCCCTTCCCACCCTTAGGCCTGAGGGGGTGAGGGCAGTCAGAGCCGTGTGGAGAGGATCCCGGAGCTGTGACCCTGGCACTCCAACCACACTCTCCTCCAGGTCCAGATACATAATTTCTGGGGTCCAGTTTAAAATGGAAGCGTGGGCCTCTTTGTCAAGAATTACTGATAATTTCAAGCATTAAACCACGTGGGCCTTTCTAAGGGGGAACCTGGCCCTGCTCTCTTCCCTCCCTCCAGCCTTCTGGTGGAGCTTCCCATTGTCCAAACCGAACCGATAATCAGAAGGCAAAGAAGACTAGCTGTTAAAGGGCAGATTCCTGGGGACACCGAGCAGAGCAGAGAAGGATGCAGATTGGCTCTGAGGAGCAGAAAGACATCCGGCTGTGTCTCTGCAAACTTCTGTATCTGAGCAAAGGAGTTAAGACTTACCCCCTGCCTGCGAGAATCATCTAGACTAGTCAGTGATGGCTAGATGTAGACACGGTTCTAACATAGCTAAGGAAAATACACAAATGCTAAGTGAGTGGTATAGAGAAGGAGGCGTCATTAATGACCCGGTTTTGACACCATCCTTGGCTTTGAGGTCTGGTTACTAGGTCCCGAGCTGGTGCTGATTTTGGTAGCTGTGTGATGTTAGGCCAGTGGTTCATCTTCTTAGAATCTGAAGAGCAGGGATAAGAGTTACTTCATGGGGGTTTGTGTAGTAAATTAAAGGATGTCCCTGACACCCAGTAGGTACTTAATAGAAGAGGAGAGTAGAAGGATGGTGGGCTCACAGACAGAAATGGACAAGTTGGGAAAAGGTTCGGAGGGATCTCCTGAAAAAGCGTGATGGTATTCCACAGCCTAAGTCAAGGAGTTTTCCCTTACAACAGCCTAGATGGCTTTGATTTCCCTGCTGGATTGGATAGAAAGAATAGAAACTTTGTGAACAGATAGAGGTGGGTTCAAATGCCAGCTCCACCAACTAGGAGTAGTGGGCTTTAAGTTCTCCGAGCCATAGCTCCTCAGTTACAAAATGCAGTGTTGCTGTGAGGATTTAATGAGCTGAGTCGAGAAAGTGCCAAGGAGATGCTCCAATGCCTGTCTCATCTGCTGCTCCTGTTAGTAGATTGAGCTGGACTTAGGGAACTCAATAACTTTTACCCTTAGGCCTAACAGGTTCTATGTTCAGCAGCCAGGGCTGTGGCTCTTTTCTGTGGGTTTCACCCTTGTCCCCAGCCCCTCCTGGTCACAGCAGTCTGGAGCAAGAGTGTCAAGAAGCAAAGGAGGACCTGCACTCACTCCTTCCCCCTCCAGGTTAGCTCTAGTTCCTCAGTGGTTTGCGCCCAGACCTGCAGCTGAACTTCTCTCCCTGGGATCACATAAAGAGGAAGCCTTGAGTCTCCCTTCTGAGGTTAGAATGAGTAGGGTAAACTGTGTCCAACCAACCCCACTTGCAAACCATGAGCAGATGCACTATAACTAACAAGAGCTGCCATCTACTGAGCAGTGTGGTCAAGATGGTTCTGGGGGAACCATCAGGCAGGCTCCTTATTCTCTTCCTAAACCCTCCAGCTTCAACAAGGCTGACTTCTTTTTTGTTGGTTTTTACTTTATTGCTCTTCACAGAAGAACTGCATCATTTTCCAAAGATGCAGGCAATTTCTAGGTCATAGTTTTGTAGGCCTTTCACTATTTATTACAGGAGTATACATCTCTTTCCTAACCTCAGATGATCCACAGTTTGACCCCTTCTCTCAGGAATTTGTCACTACTGCTCTATGCTCTTCCCCCAGAGCATTGCCTCTTCTATTTCATCACGTCTTTGCTTTGCTTTCTCTTTCTTTTTTTTTTTTAGGTACCGGGTCTGGGAATTGAACCCCGGACCTCATATGTGGGAAGCCAGAGCTCAACCCGTAGCCACATTGGCTTCCGCGAGTTGGTTTTTATTTCCACTTGTTTGCTTGTTGTTGTTGTTTTTTTTCTGTTTTCAGGAGGCACCAGGGACTGAACCCGGGACCTCCCATGTGGGAAGCAGGTGCTCAACCGCTTGAGCCACATCCGCTCCCCTTTGTTTTGGCTTTTAATCTCAGGTCCAATTCACCATAAGCCAAAGGGTCATTAAAGTCTAATCAGTTGAACCACAGTTTCATTTCAACAAATGCAGTGCCTGCTCTATTCCAGGCACTGTGCTAGGCTCTGTGGAAATAGAGGTGAATGAACCATAGTCCCTGCCTTTGAGCAGGTCATGGTCTGAAGGGGCCCGGAAGACAGACAGCTCATTTCCGTACAGTGTGACCAGTGCTGTGACAGAGGTAAGCACAGGGTGCTTTGGAGGGCACAGAGGACGCACACTAGGAAGTCCTGCAGGAGGAGGTGACATTTGAGCTGAATCTCAAAGCCTGATGAAGAATGTGGGAAAGGTTCCTAGGCAGTGGAATCAGCATAAGCAAAAACAGTCATTATCAGTATCAGCAGCAAACCTGTATTATTGATTGCCACTTATATACAGTGCCACGGAATGGATTTTCTGTTTAGGTTTGATTTGTTTTTCTTTTTCTTTTTTCTTTTTCAGAACTACATGGCTTCCTTCCCACTGGGGTGCTCACAGACTAGTTGGTGGCATCTGGCATGTACACATGAAAATGAAGCTTCAGCAGATGGTTGTCTAAGACAAGTGCCAAATGAGTGATTCACACCAATAAGTAAGTGCCCTAAGAGTTAGGAGAGGGAGGCATCAGTTCTGGTCTGAAGCGCCTCTTGGAAGAGGTGGAATCTAGGCTGAGCCCAGAAGAGAGATGGCTTATATTTATTTAGGAGGCAGGAAGGAATACACACAAATTAGTTCAAACCAAAAAGGAACGTACTAGAAGTGTGCAGGGGATCCCCCTCCTTGACTCCCAGCTTGGGGTGATCAAGTGTGCTCCAGTCCATCCCCAGAGCATGGGTACTCTAGTTCCTCAGTGCTGCTTTGTGACAGCAGTTTGTTCCAAATGCTTTCTGGCTTTGCTCCCTGAAAGTTGAAAACACCATTTTCAAGACTCCCTTGCAGCTAGGATTCTGTACACCATCTGGCTTCTGCCGGGCAGAGATATCTTGGAAGACTTGGAGGAAAGCAAAGTGATGGCCATGTTTGTGGGGATCATATTTTTGGCATGTGTGCTCTTCTGGGGCGATTGTGGTGGGGTTTCTGGAATGCAGTCCCTAAGGACACAGGTGCCAAGCAGCCCGCAGCTGTGGTGTTTTGCTGAAACAGTTCTCTGTTGTGAATAGGTATTTTTCCTGGATGCTCCTGACTTTGTAGCATCTAGGCCCAATTCTCTCATTCTCCCAGAGATTAGAGAAGCTACCTGATAAACTCCTTACTCTTTAATGAAGCTTGAATAACCTTGCTTCTCTGTAACTGAGAACATGATTCATTACGAGTTCCTTCTAACTGGTGAAGAAGTTTATGCACAAAATGATAGAATCAGGGCAGAGGAAACTGCTCCTCTGGAGGGAACTGGAAGGTTTCACTGTGGAGAGTGAGTGGTGGGAATACGGAACTTCCTTCTCCCATCCAATGGTGTGCCATGTAGCCAGTTTGTTGATCAGGACTCATTTTCCCATTTCAAGGGGGGCCTGTAAGCCCCCAGAGAAGCGTTTGTCGTGGTGTGTTCCTCTCAGTTACCACAGCACTCGGGGAGAGGAGCCAAGGAAAAGGAGAAGGACGTGGAAGGAGCAACTGTTGGCCCTCTACACGCTGTCCACCCTCTTGCTTTATTTAGACACAGGTAGAGATATCACAGATCCACTACAGTCTAAAGGACCTTAAACATCTCCTTGTTCAACTTTTGGCGGGTTAAACTGAAACTGAGATCCAAAGAGGTTAAAAATAATAAGTAATGTTAATATAGTTTTTCATTGTTTGCAAAGCTTTCATCTATCAAAACTCCTTTGGTCCTTGTGAGGTTAAGTGACGTGCTCAAAGACCCGTACTTGAGCCTTTGGCAAAGCAGAGGGTGAGACCTAGGTTTCTGAATTTCGGGTCTTCTCTACCAGAGCTCAGCACTCTGCGGCCAGGTGCTGGCCTGCAGACCCCTTGTCCTCCACGAGACAAGTACAGAAATGGACAGTAAATGTTAGGAGGCTCCAATGGCAATTGGACACTGCTGCAATGTCCAAGCATATGATGATATGTTTGATAGGTATTCTAAATGACAAATAAAAAGGCCCTTCATCACAGATTGAGAGCATTTCTCAATCCCACTTTGGTTCCTGAGCTGAGGGGCTGAGTGACTACAGTGACTAGATGACTTGGGATCTCTTTAGAAGCTGTAGAAGGCTCCTGTGCAATTCCCCCTCTTCTCAAAACATCTGTACTTAAATAAACCACAAGATTGGATTTATTTCCAAAGAAATATAGAACCCAAAGTGATAAATCATGGTTTTTGTAACAAATGTGAATTGTAAGTCATTAGTCTATCCAAATATTGGGGCACATTTGAGCCAGGAGCATGTCACTGGTTTCTTGCTGTGAGTTTGAAGTAATCCATTAAACCGTTTGATGTTGGAATAATCTATTCAGCGCCAACTTGCAATTATTTAAAAGTGGGAGATAAAGAGTATTTTAACTGGGATTGCATTGTGTGGTGTACGCATATGTGTAAGCACATACATAAAGTTTTATATCCTATAAAATTTGCAGACAAAAACTAATGGCATTTTTAGCAAACATGAAAACAACGTTCTGTGACTGCAAACACACAGCTATTTTCCATGAGAATTCTAGCCTGGACATTTTTATATTTCTATAATAATTTATCACCATTTAATGGAACAAGGTCATTTTCAGAGCACATCATCCAACAGTTGTTCTGCCATCTGGTGGCTGAATAAAAATTCATGGGGCTCAGGCTTAAAGGGAGCAATTTCCCACATCTTTTTGTTGTTATTATTCTTTCTTCCATTTCAAAACAAAGGCTATGTGATCATTACAAAGATGCTCTCAGAAAGACGGGAGTACTTCACTTTGTGCACTAGGATAGACTCCTGAAAACAATTTTATGGGCTAATTTTTCCTTCTATAAGGACATTGTATTATCCATATTTATAAAACAGTCTTCCCCCCTTTCATGGAAAATATATATTTTATCTTTTTCTTAAAAAAATAAGGTAAGTAATAAATTCACATGGTTAAAAAATACAGAATACAAGAATGAGAAGTAAGTCACTTGATCCACCCCTACTTCCCCTAGTCCCACTTCCTTGGAGTTGTCCCATTTTACTATTGTTTTTAGGTCTTCTGGAGGTTAGTGGCCATGAATTGAAATAATATGTTTATACCAGTGTTTCTTGCTTTATGAACTTAGACATTACCTGGCTTCCTGCTGTCATAGATGGAGAGGCAGCTCACTTCCAATAGTCTCCATCTCGCTTTCTCACCTCCTTCCATTATCAATAGTCTTGGTCTTACCACTGGCCATTTCTGCAAATTCAAACTTATTTTATTTCCTATTCTTTCAACTTAAGATAGAATCCCTTATAAGGTAATTCTCTTAGGGCCTCATCATTTCCAACTTTCTAGTAGTGGTTAGGTATTTTGTAGAAAATCCTTAAATTTGGGTTTGTCTGGTGTTTTCTCTTGATTATAATGAGGCTCCGCATTTAAAGGTGATGGGACCCTCTCAGTGCATCATATCAGGGGGAATCCAATGTTAATACGTTTTATTCTTGGTGAAGTTACCCTTAATCACTTGGTTAAGGTGGTGTCTGACAGTTTCTCCACTGTAAATTACTTTATTTCCCTTTGTATTAGTAAATATTTGGGGAGAGATACTTTGCAACTATGCAAATATACTGTTTCTCAAACTTTTACCTACTAATTTTAGTGTTAATTGGATCTTTAATTGCTACCTCCTCCTTAAGCGACTCTCCTGTTTAGAATGACAAATATTTTCTCTTTTCTGCTGTTAGCTAAAAGGGAACACAAAACATTTAAATAAAGCTTCCCCCCCCAAATTGCCTATAGTAATTATTACTGTTCTGCTTTAATGGTGACTTTCTATTTCCTTCAATTCTTCTACATTTATATTAATAATAATATTCTTCTATAAGGAAGAGTTGTTACTTCTACTTCATTTAAAAAATATAGTTAATCGTTTATTTCTATCAGTCTTGAATCACGGGCATTTACTTTGTTCTTTGAGTTATAATCCAATACTCACACTGTTTATTTTATTGCTCAATTTCTTCCAGCTTTGGCCATTGGGAACTCTGTAAGATTGGCTCCTGTGCCCTTTTTACATGCCTTGAAACTTTTTTTTTCTTGAGTGCTTTATTACTTACTGGCAACACACGATGCTTCCAGCTTATTTTGTGTTTTTCCTGCCCCAGCCCTGAAATTAATCACTTCTCTAAGGAACCCTGGTTATTTAGAAACTAAGATCTGGACACTGGATGTGCTCGTTGCTATCTGGATGTCACTGCTCCGAGGTCTTGAAATTGGAAAGAGCTGGGAAAATATGTTAATTAGCACATGCACACATCTACATTTATTTCTATACCTATTGGGGTGTCTGTGTGTGTGTGTGTGTGTGTGTGTGTGTGTGTGTGTATCTCAACATGAGTGCATGATACCTCGGATCCAATCCAGGTCTACAAGGTTCATTCTAGCATTCCCCATTTGCTTATTTGTAAGTCTTTTTCTGACAATCACAAACCTGTTGTTTATATCTATAATATATTTACTTATTTACTCAACCCTAGTATACATTTGAAGTGATTTCAGAATTTCTAACCCATACTACTGTGAGAAACAAATTTATAAACTAGACTATAGTGCATTGCATGGTTCTTTTGGTTTTAGCCTTACAATATCCGGTTGAAATACTGTTTCCCAAAGTTATTTACGTCAGCTTCTTTTTTCATCACTCCCTTCAGTGAGCTTATGTCATTCTGTACAATTTTAGATTCATTTGTCATATTCTGTATTCCATCTTGGGTTCAATCCCTATCTGGTTGTTTTTTAAAATTATATTTTATACAGTAAAATTCTTTCTTTGTGGTATAAAATTCTAGGGTTTTAGCAAATGCATAGGGTCATTTATAAGCACAGTACCATAGAGGACAGTAACATCACCCCCAAAATTCATTTTTGTTATCCCTTTGTAGTCAGACCTTTCACCACCCAACTCCTATCAACCACTGAGCTGATTTTCATCCCTATAACTTTCCTTTATCAAGAATGTCATATGATAGGAATCATACAATATGTAGTCTTTTGGGTCTAGCTTCTTTCACTTAGAAGATTAACGAAAATTTCCATCACCCCAAACAGAAATTCTGTACCAATTAAGCATTAACTCCCCATTCCCTACCCCCACCCTGGCCCCTGGTAGTTTCTGACTTTATGAATTTGCTTATTCATTTCATATCAGTAAGATGATACAGTATTATCCTTTTCTGTCTGGCATATTTCACTCAACTTGATGTCTTCAAGGTTCACCTATGTTGTTACATGTATCAGAACTTCAGTCCTTTTTGTGGCTGAATAATATTCCTTTGTGTGTATATACCACATTTTATTGATCCATTCATTGGTTGATGGACACTTGGGTTGTTTCCATCTTAAGGAAAATGTGAAAAGGCATTTTTACCTATTCTACTTTCTTGAAATCCTTTGGAAGACAATGAAAATAACAAATAATAGAGGAGAAATCTCCATCTTTAAAGAAACAAGAAAATTGTCAAAATCTTAAACAATAAAAACCTTAAAGAAACCTGATATCTGCAACAAAATAAGGAAAAAAATAAGGGAGGAAAAAGAGGAGATAGAGATAGAGATGGATAGAGAGAGACAGAGAGAGGGAGAAAGAGAGAGAGAGAGAGAGAGAGAGATTGATTTAGTATGGCTATCCCAAGTCTTTAGTTACTGCTTGCATGGTATATATTTTCTATCCTTTCACTTTCAATCTACTTAAGTCTTTGAATTTAAAGTGTGTCTCTTATTGACAACATATGGTTGGGTCATGCTTTTTTACCCATTCTGCCAGTCTCTGCCTTTTGACTTAAGAGTTTAATCCATTTACATTTAAAGTCACTACTGCAGGACTTTCTTCTGCCATTCTGATATTTTGTCTTTGTATGTCTTTTACCTTTTTTGTCTCTCAATTCTTCTGTTAATGCATACTTTCATATTTATTTGCACCTGTAAGAAGGCAAGAAGTGGAATTACACAACAAAAATCTACAAGAGTACTGGCATTTATAATTATTCATATGGCTACTTTTAGGTCTTGATTTACTTTTTTTAAATTTAAGATTTACTTATTTACTTTGTTATTTTATTTATTTATCCCCCACTCCCCCAGATGGTTCTCTCGTCTGTCTGCTTATTTTTGCTCGCCTTCTCCAGGAGGCACTGGGAACCGAACCCGGGACCTCCCACATGAAAGGCGAGCGCCCAACAGCCTGAGCCACATCCACTCCCTGTGAGCTGTGGTGTCTGCTGGCTTGTGGCATCTGCTTGTTGTGGTGGGGGCAGCATCTAGCTCGTTGCAGTGGGAAGTGGCATCTAGCTTGTTTGCAGCGGGGGTGGCATCTGCTCGTCTTCTTTTAGGAGGCACCGAGACTGAACCCGGGACCTCCCGTGTGGTGGGCGGGCACCCAACTTGTTGAGCCACATCCGCTTCCCTTGATTTACTTTTTGATGCTGGATATTTGGCATTAAACAGACAAAACACATTGCTAATTGATGTAGTTTCATTTTTACTTTAATATTTTAAAATCAGAACTTGCTTTTTTTTTTTTCAAGAGGATTAAATATCCAAAGGTATCAAAATCATTGAATCTAATATTTTCTGTCTTCCTCTTGAATTTATTTTAATACTTTATGTACTTCTTTCACATAGAACTCATGCATGATAAACTTTCTGAGTTTTTACATATATGAAAATAATTCTTGGTTTATAAGAATGTTTCCTCAGAACTGTGGAGCTATTGCTCAGTTTTTTTCTACATCTAATATTATAGGTGATAAATCTAATGCCACCTGATTCTTGTTGCTTTGTAATTTTTTTTCTTTGTCTGGAAGCTTTTAATATGTTACAGAGTGTCACCACATTTGTTTATGAGTGGGTCAGATTTTTTAAATTTTCTTTTCTTTTCTTTTTTTTTTAGGAGGGGAATGAACCTGGGACCTCACACATGTTAGGCACTCAACCAGTGAGCTACAAGTGCTCCAGTTTTTCTTTTTTAACTCATCGCTCAGCACGTGGAAAGCCCTTTCAAACTGACAACTTGTATTTTTTTTCAATTCTGGACGGTTTCTTTCTATTACTTCTTTGTCCAGCACCCTCTTTGCAATCTCTGTTTTTCCCTCCTGGAACTCCATTTATGCAATATTAGAATGTCTTAATCTACCTGACATATCTCTAAACTTTTTAAAAAAATATTCTTCATCTCTGCCCTAGGAACATTCTTCACTTTAATTTTTTTTTTTTTTTTTGACGTACTGGGGGCTGGGGATTGAACCCAGGACCTTGTATGTGGGAAGCCAGCACTCAACTGCTGAGCCACATTGGCTCCCCTGAGTTGGTTTTTTCATTTGTTTTACTTGTTTGTTTTTGTGGGTTTTTTTTTTTCTTTTTAGGAGGCACTGGGACCCAAACCCAGCACCTCCCGTGTGGGAAGCAGGTGCTCAACTGTTTGAGCCACATCCGCTCCCCTCACTTTAATTTTGCTCTTCTAATTCTCCTGTAAACTGGGTTTGTTTCTCTTTTCAGTCCATCTATTTCATTTTAAAAATTTCAGTGCTCAGAATGTAAACTTCCAAAATCATTACATATTTTAATAGATGCAGGATCCATTCACATTTACCTTAGAATTTTAGTTATACACATCCTATCTGCTCTATGAACTCTGTTAATCCTATGTTGTGATCAGTACTTCTTTCATTTCTTCCCAAATTAATTATTCTTGGCTCTTTGTATTGAGGTTTCTAATTATCCTGTCGGTGAGCACAGCGTTTTTCATAGCTGAGATTGTGGGGGTGGGCAGCTGTGTTGCTACACGGGACACATCAGTGCATTTTCTGGGCATGGGCTCCCTGATTCCTTCTGAATAGGATCAGATGCCCTAGTGCCTACAGGCGCAGCGTCCCTCTGGGCAGAGCTGCCCTGGATGGCTGCTGCTGGAAAGGAGCGAGCAGGGACCAAAACAGCGGCTGCTCCCACTGGAGCCCAACCAGTGACCCTGGCAGTTACACCAAGACTCTTGTGCTCCGTGTTTGCTCCTTCTGAGCTTGGAGCATCCCAGAGCTCTGCCTACCTTTTCTAGCAGTCTTCATCTACACGTATTTTAGACTACTATTTCCTCATTTAATTTCATCCCACCTGCCTCTATCTTTTTAGGAATGGCTTATGATTTCTGGTCCACTCAAATGGGATTTATCCTGTTCCCCAGTTCTGCTGTGCATATATAGATAATTTTCCCAGTCATTTTGGAGGTTTTAGGTGAGAGGGGGAGATTAGAGCTCGTGCTGAGTCTGGCATTATAATCCAGTCTCATTACGATAATCAGAGCTGGAGTCCTAATGCATTATTCTCTACATCTAAATTCTCCTTAGGGCTCCTGGCAATGTAAATTATCTTGGGCAAATATTGAACCCGAATTTAATCAAGCCTCGAGATCTATCTACCAGGTTCCAGGAAATATGGAAAATATAAGAACCAATTAACACAACTTTGAACAATCAATCAGATAAATTCAATATGTGGGGAAAATGACCCAGTTTCTTCAATAAATAAATGTCATGGGAAAAAAATGTATGTATAGGAGAATGATTATAGGTTAGAAGAGACTAAAGTGACATTTCTTTTTTTTTTTTTTATTCAGAGAGAGGACACTATAAGTTAGGGTCTAATGAAGTGCTAGAAATAAACATTTTATTTTATTTTATTTTTTTAAAGATTTATTTATTTTATTTATTTATCCCCCCCCTTGCTGCTTGTGTTGCTGTGTCCATTCGCTGCGTGTCTTCTCCGTGTCTGCTTATCTCCCCCTTGCTGTGAGGTCTTGCCGCATCAGCCCACAGCGCCGCACGATCCGGCCTGCCCTCACAAGGAGGCGCCGGGAAGCGAACCCGGGGCCTCTCATATGGTAAACGGGTGCTCTATCCATTGCGCCACACCCGCTTCCTGCCGTGAGGTTGCTGCATCAGCCCACCGCACCGCTCAGGC